>PVJS01015116.1:0-39350 GCA_004027185.1 Glis glis
TCTCTCTCTCTCTCTCTCTCTCTCTGTCTCTCTCTCTCTACTTAGTGAGGCTTCTGCAAATTCATGAGACCTGGTTTCAAAATAAAGTATAAAAAAATAGGGCCGGGGGTGTAGCATGGAGGTAGAACGCCCTGGGTTCAATCCCCAGTCCGAAAAAAAAAAAGAAGTAGAAATCTAAAGCCCTAGCTTTTTTCCAAAAATAAGATATACTAAGGTATACATATATATATAAATGCACAAATGTTAATTGGGAAGCTTGATAAACTTTTACATATTTCTATATACACCCTGTAACCATCACCTATATAAAGCTAAAACTGTGTCTAACCTCACAGAAGGGTCCCTCATTTTCCTTCCCAATAACAATACCTCATCATGGCGACCATCCTTCTCTGTAACCAAATACTTTATATTAATTTTGCCTTAATTATGGTTTGGGTTTTGGAGCCATGTTGAAAGCATGATCGCCAGTGCAGGAATGTTCAAAGGTGGGGTGTGGCTGGGGGAGTTGAGTCACTGGGGGTCTTGAGGACGACATCTGCCCTTGGCTGCTTCCTCTCTCGCTCACTGCTTCCTGCCACCATGACTGAGAGCAGCTTTTCTTCGCCAAGAGCCCTGCCGTCTGTTTTTGTCTTGAAGCTCGCCAACCATAGATTGAACCTCTAACACTAGGAGCCTAATAAACCTTTCATCCTCTAAGTTGTGCTTTTCAGATATTTTGGACACAGCAATGGAAAAGCTGACTCAAACAACCTGTTGTCAAGTTGCACAGAACTAGAACCACACAATGCATGGTTTTGTTTCTGATTTCTTCCCTTCATTAATCTGCCTGTGAAATTTATCTTTTTTTGTATACAGCAATAGTTTGTAATCTTTATGACTGTATAGTATTCCAAAATATGAATGCACCGCTATTTATTATCTCTTATGCTGTCACTGGGGATTTCAGTTATTTGTGGTTTAGGCCTATCATGTATAAAGTGGACATGAACTTTTTTTGTACATGTCTTTTCATGGACGTATACACTCATTTCTCTTGGGTCAATGCCTCGAAGTGGACTTTTGGTCATAGATAGGCATATGACTACTTATTTTTAATAAGTACTACTATAATTTCCTCTGGGACATACACCAATTTACACCCCCACCAGCAATGCATGGGTGCTCTAGCTTTGCACATCCTTGTGATACTTGGTATTATCAGTTTTTAAAATTTCAGTGCCAGGCATGGTGGTGTATGCCTATAATCCCAGTATTTGTTCATGAGACAGGTTCACAGTTTCAAGGACAGCCTCAGCAATGGAGTGAGATGCCCAATAATCTAGTGAGACACTGTAATAGAAAAAGGGCTGGGGGTATAGCTCAGAGGTAGAATTTCCCTGAGTTCAATTCTCAGTACACGCACACACACACACACACACACACACACACACACACACATTTTTAGCTCTTGGTAAATATATAGTCATATTCCATTTGTTTTTGTTCATTTTGATAGCCTTATTTGGGACAAATTATACACCACACAATCTATACATTTTAGAGCATAGTTTAACAATTGTTAGTATACTTACATAGTATATGTGTTCATCACTACAACCATTTTAGAACACCTCTAAGAATCACTCTCAAAGTGCCTTTTTGCAATCAATTCCTGCTCCTATACACAGCCATGGAAACCACTGATTTGCTTCCTACTTGATAAGTTTGCATTTTCTGGGCATTTTATATAAAGGAAACAATACAATATGTTAATAAAAGCTAGGATCAATTCATGTAGCTCAGTGAATGAATTTGGACAATCTTGTCCCTCCATTTCTGGGGGGAAGGTTTTCTCATGTCTTCTCCAATAAAGCATAGTTGCATATATCTGCATGGCTTGCAATTTCTATTGTACAATATATTTTCTGTAGCCTATGTGGGTCCCCCCCCCATAACTGTGACTTCAAAATTGATGGCAAAATAAAAGGCCCACTTTTGTCTCCATACCTACTCTTTCCCAGTATCCTTGATCTGGTTCTATGTCCTTTGTTCCTCTCCTTTCCCATTATGACCTCAGCCCTCACTCATTCAGAATTGCTAGGAAAGGTTGGCAGCAGCTCTTAGGACTCCAGAGCCTGGGAACAGGAACCCTGATGCAGAGTGAAGTTTCAGAACCACGGAGAGCACCACCAGCTTTCTTGGCCTAATGAGGGGCAGTGTGTAAGAGAAGTACCAATTTACATTTGTGTTCTCTGGTTCCAGCACCAGCTCCGTTCCCATGCAGTAAGTTTTCAAAAGCTGGATTTCTAGCATCCATTTGGTACTCAATAACAGTGCTGATGTGCTCAGAGAGATTCTCCAACTAAGATCGACAAGGCCAACAAGCCTGTGAAAAGATGCTCAACATCATTGGCCATTAGGGAAGTGCAAACCAAAAACATAATGAAATATCACAACCATGAGGATGGCTAAAATTAAAATAATACAGAAAAAGTGAAAAATTTTAAGTGTTGGCAAAGATGTGTAGAAACTGGAACCCTCATGCATTGCTGGTGTGACTGTGAAATGGTGCAGCTGTTGTGGGAAATAGTTTGGCAGCTTCTCAAGAAGTTAGACATAGACTGAAGAGTCTGAGGCAAGAGAATCACAAGTTCAAGGCCAGCCAGGGCAACTCAGTGAGACCCTGCCTCAAAATAAAAAAATAAAAAAGGCTGGGGAAGGTAGCTCAGGGGTAGATCATCCCTGAATTCAATCCTTATTACTACTCCTACTACTACTATTACTGCACACACACACACACACACACACACACACACACACACACACGAAGTTAATCATAGAATTACATGATCTAGCAATTCTATTCCTATGTTTATAAGCAAAAGGATTTTTTAAAAGTCTGCCAACGAAAGCTTGTACATTAATTTTCATAGTAGCACTATTCACAATGGCCCCAAAGTAGAAAAGGTCCAAATGTCTACCAATGCATAACCAAGATAGGGTATATACACACAATCAATAGTATTCATTCATAAAAAGGAATGAAATACTGATACATGCTTTAACATGGATGAACCTTCTAAGCATTATGCTAAGTGAAAGAAGCCAGACACAAAAGGCCACATATTGTATGATTCCATTTGTATGAACTATCCAGACTAGGCAAATCTGTAGGGACATAAAGCATATTGAATGGTTGTCAGGGGCTGGGGGAAGGGGAAAAGGAGTAACTGCTTAGTGGGCATTTCCTTCTGGGGTAATGAAAATGTTTTGGAACTAGATGGTTGTACAACATTATGAATGTACTTATTGCCACTGAGTTGTGTACTTTAAGATGACAAATTCTATAGGGTTTTGTTTTTCTTGGCACTTGGTATTGAACCCAGGGACATTCTACTTCCAAGCTATACCCCCAGCCCTTTTTATTTTTTTATTTTGATACAGGGTATCACTAAATTGCTGAGGCTGGTCTTGAACCTGGGATCCTTCTGTCTCAGCCTCCCAAGTACTGGGATTATGGGCATGTGCCACCACCCCTGGCTTGACCCTGGCATCTTTGATATCCTGGGTCAGCCCTCTCACACCATGAGTCTGATGAGTGGCAACTCAGCTAGCAAAATCCTTCCTCCCCATCCCCGGCCCCTTGCAGGTACTGGCTACAGTATGAGCTCTACCTAGTGGAGAATAATGTGTTGGAGAGCGTGAACTTGCCTTTTGTGAGAGCTTTGGTCCAGAACTTCAGCACTGACCCCTCAGAAGACCTGCTCTTCTCTCTGAAACCCTCTCAGGTGAGGAGCTCCCCCATGCCCCTGGGCTGGCTCTAACACTGTTTTCCTTGAGCAAACATTTCAAAATTTGGAGAGTGCCACATCCTGTGTTAGGTGTTCACCAAAGCCTAACCCTCCCAGGCCCCACGCCCCATGCCACCATGTTAGTGGGTGCTAGTATGTGTTCACCAGGTGAGTGGGCCCTGGTAACGGATTGTCCAGGTGCTGGGGTGGTATACGTGGAGATCGCTGAATAGGGAGTCAGGAGACCTGGTTCTGGTTCTGGCCTTCCCACCACTGCTCTCGATGTCCTCTAGGGAAGCCTTCTCCCTCTCTGGACCCCAGAGTCCTCAACTGTAAGACTAGTTCTCAAGCTCCTCCAAGTCTAAAGTTCCCACGAGCTCTTCTGCCCAGGGAACACATTTGAAACCAGGCAGAGGGCGTGCCTGGCAATAGAAGGGCTAAGTGGGAGGACTCTGGTGTGTACTGGTCCAGACTCAAGCCCCAGCCCTGCCCCTTACCAGCCACTCGATTTTCCCATCTATAAAACGATGGCACTGCCCACTTTCCAGACGATTGGGAGCAGTGAGCGAGATGACACGGGGGAATTCTCGGTGGAGTGGGGGCTCAGCACGTCCGCGGCCTCGCCAAGGGAATGGCCCCTGTGGCGAAGGCCCAGGCAGCCGGGAAGTGGGTTGTCACCGGGGGGCTCCCAGGCCCTTCTGGAGGAGGGGAAGTGGAAGCTGGAGAGGCCTTCCCCGCCCTTATCATGCCAGCCAAGTCGCTGAGCCCTCCGCCAGGGTGTGCACTGGCCCCTCAATCACCAAATGTCCTTTAGGCCAGATCTGGACTGGGAAGGAGAAAGGTGGGGTCTTTGGCTCCAACCCTCAGCTCCCTGCTCCAGCGAGCGTGGGCGCTTCACAGGCAGGGACCAGGTGGGAGCAGGCTGCAGCCCAGGGGAACCGGGGAGACCCAAGAAAGAACAAAACAAGATTTGGAATCACCGCTGAAGTTTATCCTAATATTTTGACCATTCTTAGTTTAAAAAAAATTGTTATAGGCAGGAAGGACTTCACATTGAGTGTGGATTCACGTGTCCTGTGGCTTTATTCTTTCCATTTATTCTCAAGTCAGAAGCAGACGCTGTCGCTCTCAAGCCTTGTGTAAGCACAGGAGCTGTTAGGACCTGGCCCAGAGCACCCCACAGCCTACCTTTCCCACACTGGCAAACCGAGTGTGCCCGGGTGTCACTCTCCACAGCCCCTGTCAGCCTGGAAGGTGGCTGCATGGGCACGGGTTTGGCTCTGTTCTCCATGTTGGGAAAACGGAGGCTGCAGGAGTGTAGTTACTTATTTAGGGCCACAACCTGCGAGGAGCAGAGCCTGGACTGTGCCCCAGTGTTTGCCTCTCAGAGCTGTTGGTCCTCAGGTGCTGGCCCTACACTCAGCATGCCTCAGTTTCCCCTCCTGACCAGAGCAGCTGCAGGACCTGTGTTGGGGGCTGGAATCCTCAGGGTCAGATGGGAGCTGCTGGGTCTGTGGTTGCAGATTCCGAGGCAGGTGATGAAGGATGAGGACAAGCCCCCCGACAGAGTCCGACTTCCCAAGAACCTTTTCGCATCTTTGCCGGGCACCAGGTCTACGGTCCGGTTGGCCATAACTGTTCTGGACATTGGCCCAGGGAATCTCTTCAAGGTGAGGAGAGGCCTACTGGGGAGTCAGGGAGGCTGCAGGCTCAACGCTAGGTTCTCTAGGGACGATGGGGAGGGAGGAGGTGGGAAGGTCGTTCCAGAGCGGTCTCTAGAGTGTGTGGACTGCAGACTCCCTCTGGCGCCTCCTCTCCTTCAGTGGGGTCTTTGGTCTCAGCTTGCACATGGGGCCCCAGTGTGTCCATGTAAGCTCACAGGTCCTTGTGCACACACAATCATGCATATCCTTTTCTACTCCTGTGCACATACTCTGTGTATGCTCAGGTGTGGCTGTGTCCATGCGAGCAAGTACTCCACCTTTGCAAACGAGCCCCAGGCATGTGTACCCAGAGGTGTGTATCTGCTTGTGTGCAGGTCTGTGTATCCCCAGGCGTGGTGTGTTCACCCACCTGAAGGCGTACCCTGCTCCCCGCTTCTTGACTGACCTTAGCCCCATGCCCCTCCGGTTAAGAGGGCAGAGGAGCTCTGGAGGCAGTGATGGAGAACTGTTAGGGGGGCAGCTTTGTGACCAGTTGGTCAGGAGTGCAGGGCCCGCCCAGCCCAGCCCAAGCAGGAAGTGACCAGGAGCAGCAGGAAGAAGGCTGCCCATGTCCCCTTGGCCCCCTGGTCCCATGGCCTTAGACTTTGCTCTCCAGGCAAGGGCCACAGGTGCTGGAGGCTCCTGGACCTCCAGCTGGGTGGGGTGGGACAGCTCCTCCTGCAGCCTGGCCTCCTCCTCTCCCCTCACAGGGCCCCCAGCTCCACTTGGAAGATGGCAGCAGCGTGTTGGACAACCGCATGGTGGGCTTGAGTGTGGGTCAAATGCATGTCACCAGACTGCCAGAGCCTCTGGAAATCACCTTCTCCCACCAGCGCCAGCCCCCGGTGAGTCCCCCACCCAGGCCTGGCAGTCACCGTCGGACAGCCAGGCTGGCAGGCACATGTAGGTGTGTGGGCTCTGAGCAGACGTGATGGAACCTCACACCCTCTACCCTTCCACATCCACCCAGGAGAAGCCATTAGGAACATAGACACAACTGTACCCAGACACGCCCATCCTGAGCATGTATACACACGTGTCCCCAGACACTCTCCACAGAGGGTGCATGTGAGGACCTGCAGACCCACCTGTGTGCACACAGCATCCCACACCTGCCCACACATACACCAACATGCAAGCCCTCCCACCATGGCCCCTCACGTGCATTTGTACCCCTCACGTGCTGGCCCAGCTCCATCAAACGTTTCTGTCAATTTTCCTATGCAACCCATAGGAGCGCATTCTACCTAACGCACATACAGGCCAGACCTCGGGAACATGCTGTCCCCCCTCGCCCTGCCCTCTCCTCCTTCCTCTCCTTTCACTCCCACTCTCTGGTTTCAGAATATGACTCTCACCTGTGTGTTCTGGGATGTGACTAAAGGTAGGGCCTGGAGGACCCTCTGGGGCGAGAGAGGAGGGAGGGTATGGGCGCCCATGGGATAAGGCAGGCTCCGCTAGCAGGATCCCTCCCCTCCCTTGCCCTGTGTTCCCCCAGGGCCTACAGGGGACTGGGCTTCGAAGGGCTGCTCCACCGAGTTTGGAGCCGAGGAGACGGTCTGCCGCTGTGACCACCTGACCTTCTTCGCACTGCTACTGGTAATAGCCCCCTCCACCCCGACCCCAGTGTTCTGGGGGCCTCCAGCTCCTGTCTTAGGGAAGGGCTTCCCGGCAGGGCTGGGGCCTTTGGGGTATGTGGGCCTGTCCTCCAACTTACGTGGTCTTGGTTTGGGGCTTATCCGCAGAGGCCGATCTTGGACCGGGCCACCGTGCAGATCCTCACACACATCTCCCAGGCAGGCTGCGGAGTCTCCATGATCTTCCTGGGCCTCACCATTATTCTCTATGCTGCCCTGAGGTGGGTGAGCCCAGCCCACCCCGTCTCCCTCCTGCCCTCGAGGGAGGCAGTGGGGCAGGGTGGAGAGTACCCTGGCTGTGCGGCCTCTGACGGGTAGCCTATCTTCTCCTTAGTCTCCTCTCTGACAAAGCGGGTTGGAGGTTGAAGTATGTCGGGGCTGTTTCATTTTCAAGTGGCAGAAACTTGACTCTGATTGGTTAAATGTGTAGGGCATGTGTGGTTCATGCAATTGGAAAACTGAAGGCGTATGGACTTCAGGCAGGGCTAGATCCAGAGGCTTGGACTTGGTCTCTGCCTCTCCCAGCTTTGCTCCCCCTGTTCATCAGCGATGTCAGGCAGCGTCACCCTCAGGGGCCTTGGGAGCTCCAGCACACATCACAGCTCAGCCACAAACAAAAGCCCTGAACTAAAGCTTTTTGTTAAATTTTTAAAAAATAATTACAGAAGCCAGGCTTGGTGGCGCACGCTTGTAATCCCAGTACTTGGGAGGCTGAGACCGGAGGATCCGGGTTCACGGCCAGCCTCAGCTACTTAGTGAGGCCCTCCGCAACTTCATAAGACCTGGTTTCAAAATACAGTATAAAAAATAGGGCCGGGGGTGTAGGTCGGAGGTAGAATGCCCCTGGGTTCAATCCCCGGTACCGCAAAAAAAAAAAATAATAATAATTACAGACTAACTGGACATTGCAAAAATAGCACAGTCCATAGTCCCTCCCCCCAGCTTCCTGCAGTGGTGACGTCTGTACCACTGTGGTACGGTGTCAAAGCCAGGAAGGGGCCAGCAGGGCAGTGCTCCTGACTGGAACACAGACGGCCTTCAGTGTTCATCACTGTAAACACATGTGTGTGTGTGTGTGTGTGTGTGTGTGTGTGTGTAGGAGTGGGTATATAATTTGTAGAATCCAGTTCCAAATGAAAATACCTGGCCCTTTGTTCAAAAATTATTCAGAATGTCACAATGGTGACAGGATAGCATTAACCAAGCGTGGGGTCCTTGTGAGCCCAGAGCCCTGCAGAGGTCGCACATGCGTGGAACTGGCCCGCTGTGTGTGTGTGTGTGTGTGTGTGTGTGTGTGTGTGTGTGTGTGTATGGTCTATCTCTTCCATACGCCAGAGTTGAGAGTCTTCCTGGTCTGACTTGGACCGGTGTCCATGCTGCACAGGTCGCTGAGGTCAGGGAGAGAAGGACTGCTTGGCCAGGCTGGGCCGTGCGCCTGCTCCTGGATTTGAGCTACCAGAGGCCCAACCAGCCTCTCCTCCCCCACCAACTCCACGGTGGAGCGTGGGAAGGGTGTCCTTCAGGGACACCAGGGCTGTCTGCAGAGGCAGGTGAGTGCAGACGAGAACACTGCCCTGCTGGACCCAGGCCCTGGTGGGGGTCCCCCAGGACCTGCCGACTCCCAGGAGCCTGTGGAAGCAGCCCATCCTGCCCCACCCTGCTCACCCAAGCACGCCATGACTGGCCTGGGGAGCCCTGTGTCTCCTGTCTCCCAGCCCAGGGCTCTGCCACCACCCTGCACACATGTCCTCTGCCTCCATCACCCCATAGCCCCCAAGAGCCCCACCCACTCCATCACAGGCCAACCTCATGTGTAAGTGGTTCCCCACCCCGGCCCATGACACTGTCCCCGTCCCCAACAACCTGAGCATGACTTGCCAGCTGGCTACGTTGCTGCACCCCATGAGCTGGGCTTGGAGCACCAAGAGCTCCAAGCCCACCAGCTCCAAGGGTGGGGCCTGGCATTACCTCACCTGGTGAGGTGGGCATTACCCCTTATGCCCCCTTCAGGCAGCCCCAGGCTCCCGGCCCTGGGGGAACGAGCCCTTTGGGATCAGATCTGCTAGGAATTCAGAGCAAGGGCTCCATAGAGTCCTGGGCAGGGAGTCTCAGGCCCAGGCTGTGGTTCAGTGAAAGTCCCTGTCCCTCTCCGAGCCTCTCTCCTTACTACATTCTAGGCCTTATACGTTGGTGAATGTGTCCACCCACTCACACAACCATGAATCCAGGGCCCCTCTTCCCTGGGACCCCGAGGCCACAGCATGGGAGGGACACGTGTGTAGGGGAGGGTAGAGACTTCCACTGCGCTGCTGGGACATGTCCAAATAAGCCAAGACTCAGGGGCATTTGGAGACAGCCTCCCCAGGAGGAAATGTCCCTGGGGCTTTGAAAGCAGAGTAGGAGTCTGGTAGACCAAGAAGGAGGCGGAGCTAAGGACAGGGAAAGGCAGAGAGAGCAGAGGGATGAGTATGGCAGAATCCAGGAGACCCGGCAAAGCAAAATGCGCTCAGGGAATCGCAAGTCACATGCTGTGGCTAACGCATTGAGTCAAAGGGTAAGGTCTGGACCCCGCAGGGCCCGCGGGCCGGGAGAGGGCCCTGGACTTGAACCCCAGGGTGCTCACATTCTGGCTGCTGGCAGGGCTGGAAGCTGGACGATCAGGCAGGAGCTGGCAGTGGGTGAGAGCCATGGCTGTCGGGGTGGAACCGAGACGGGGGGTGGCCCCGGGGCCTCTCACCGGCCCTTCTTGGCCCAGGTTCTCCCTGCAGAGATTCAAGTCAGAAGACCCCCCCAAGATCCACGTGGCCCTGAGCAGTAGCTTGCTCCTCCTGAACCTGGCCTTCCTGGTCAATGTGGGGAGCAGCTCGAAGGGGTCCCACGCCGCCTGCTGGGCCCGGGGAGCGGCCGTCCATTACTTCCTGCTCTGCACCTTCACCTGGATGGGCCTGGAAGCCTTCCACCTCTACCTGCTTGCCATCAGGGTCTTCAACACCTACTTTGGGCACTACTTCCTGAAGCTAAGCCTGGTGGGCTGGGGTAGGTGCTGCCTGCCTGGGTGGGGTGGGGGGCGGCTGGCCCTGAGTGGGCAGGCGGGAGGGATCCTGGGGAGAGAGAAGGGGCACACCCTCTCTGCTAAGCCCAGGGCCAGGGGGTGGGCAGTTGGAGGATCTGAAGGACCCGCTGGGGGAGAGCCACACCTTCTCCCCTCGCGCCCAGGCCTGCCAGCCCTCATAGTCATCGGCACTGGGATTGCCAACAGCTACGGCCTTTACACCATCCGCGACCAGGAGAACCGCACCTCACTGGAGCTGTGAGTGGTGGCCCGGGAGCAGGGGTGACATCAGGCCCCTAGCGTCATATATCGGGGCTGGAGGGAGGGGGGGAGGAGGAAACCCTAGGAGGACAGGTAGTATGGCAGGGCTGGAAGGATCTCAAATCCAGCTAGCTTGTGGCAGGGGGGTAAACTGAGGCCTGGAGAGAGGAAGTGAGATGGGAGATAGAACCCAGGCAGGGAGAGGAAGAACCGAACCAGGAGGCTGGATGCCCTGCTTTAGCCTGGGCCACCACTAGCCCCGTGGCACTTTTGGGCAAAGTGGAAGAGGTGACACCCTCCCTGTGCTGGTGAATGGCGGGCATGCTCGATGTCAGCTCCCGCCTGCTCCCTCGTCCAGGCACCCTTGTGCAGTGCACAGGCTGCCCAACAATTCCTTGCAGCCCTGGGTCTAGCCAGGCTCTGCTCCTAAATGCTGTGGGTGTGACCTTGGGCAAGCCCACCCTCTCCCAGGGCCTCAGTCTCCTCTTCTGAACAACAGGGAAGCTGGTGGAGGTGCCTGTTTAGTCTTTCACCCTGCCGTGTGGGGAGTGGTGGAGCTGGGTTGAACCTCCAGGCTCCAACTTGGTGATCCCTGGGCTGCCCAGCCCTGGGCCCACTTCTCTGTGCAGGAGAGGTTAGATGAGCCCAGGGCCTCCAATGCAGGGCTGAGTAGGTCACATAAGTGCATGTGGGGGCCAGGGGGGGACTGCGGTGGGCTGGGAGCCACTTGTCCAGTGCTACCAGTCACTGTCCTCCAGGAGCATCCAGAGAGCCATCCCTGTATGGTTTGATAAGAGAATCAAAAATCAATGTACAGGGTGGCTTCGTGCTCAGGTGTTTTGCAGCATAATGTGAATGAAACATGCCTTTGAGGTTGACTTGGCCCTTGTGCACCACTGTCTAAAGAGCCTGTGGGTGGCCCCCTGCCCAGCGGGACAGCAGGGGACAGATGAGTGGAAATTGGGAGAAGACATCTACTTGGTCACGAAAGGTCTGCCAGGGGAGAGCTCCCAGGGGTTGCTGCTCAGGGGTTACCTCCCCAGACCCAGTGGCCACCCACCTCCTCCAGGTGCTGGTTCCGGGAAGAACCTGCCCTCTACTTCACCGTTCATGGCTACTTCCTCGTCACCTTCCTCTTCGGAGCTGTGGTGTTGGCCCTGGTGGCCTGGAAGATCTTCACTGTGGCCAGCGTCACAGCGGGCAAGGCACAGGGGCAGAACTGGAAGGCAGTGCTCACGGTGCTGGGCCTCTCCAGCCTAGTGGGCATGACCTGGGGGTTGGCCATCCTCACGCCCCTGGGCCTGTCCACCATCTATATCTTCGCCCTCTTCAACTCCCTGCAAGGTGAGGCTCCTGGCTGGGGAGGCCACAGGCTGCCTTGTCTGCACCAGGAGGTTCTAGGAAGCAGGGAAGAAGGTGCTTGAGGAAAAGGGCTCTGCTCAGGCTACTCAAATCCAGGGTGCTGATTTTTAATCTTCAGGGCAACAAGGGTAGCTGACTTTATGGGAGCTGCCACCAGGAGCAGGAAAAGCCACCCAACTCTAAGCAGATACTTTCCCCATCTTTCCTCTGAAGCTGTCTGTTATCTGGCACTTGCAGAAACTCCTTCATTCTTCTCTCCCTTCTTTCCCATTACTACTCATGACTCTACCCTACATGATCTTCCAAGTCACGTGACCATCTCTGGTCCAATCAGCTGTGACCACGAGGGTCCTGTGACTTGATGTCCCGATGAGACGCATAGAGTTCCTAAGGAGCTGCCAGGGTGGGAAGGAAATGATTGCTATGCCTGCCACCTGCCCCGCCGGGTCCTTCCTCTGACCCTGGCAGAAGAAGAGAAGCCCAGGGCCTGGGTCACAGGCTCCTTCTCCCTCCTGCCCTCTTTGCTCTTCACACCCTTATCCACATGCAGAACTCGAAGGAGCACCATACTAGACTCTGAGGGAAACAGGCAAGAAGGGGGTGAGAAGACATCTTTTCCAGGGGAGTCACTGGGAACCCAGGCATCTTAGCTGCAGCGGGCATACAGTGACAAGAGCAGGGCCGGCTCCCAGGGCCCGAGTGGTGGTTGCAGCAGGCAGACATGAGTTCAGGGACCGGTTCCATCCACCTCCACAGAAAGTCATTCGTTACCTCGATCCTCATTCATCTCTAAAGTCTGGACAATCCACATACTTATCTCACCAGACTCCATGATAAATAACTATGATCATGCATGTGTGAGACCCAGCAGGTCTTCAGCATATGAGAACTATATTATTAGCAATAGAAATGATTATTTCTGGGCCATCTGAAGCTGTCCCCAGCTGAAGAATCATGAGCCCATGTTTGGGAAACCCCTAGGGTTTAAGGGTTAGAGCAAGATGCATCTTGAAATTAAAGGTTACATCATTACTTGAATATTTAAGCCTGCCCGCTTCACTCTTGGTTAAGCTTCAACTGAGTCTGAGCTACTGGGTATCTCCATCTTCTTCCTAAACACAACAGAGCTCTGTGGTACAGTGTAACTGCCCACTGAACTTGCCTCAGTGTTATTGCTGTGTAGTGTTTTAGTTACAAATACCCTTTTAAACACACATAAGGTCGTTATTTCTCAATTTCTGTACTTTTTCTTATACCCTACACCTTCCCTCTTCTTGCTCAAGTACATCCTGTTGTAATCCTTTATGGAAGGACGGTGGGAGAACTTGCTGTGGTGATTTTGTATGTCTGAAAATTCCTTTAATTCACTCTTTCTTTTCTGTGATAGATGTAGGTATGTATTTTTTTTACGGTCTTTGTTTTCCAAGATTTCCATTTGGTTCTTTTTCAGGGGTAGGTTTCATTTTTACCTGAATTTTTCAGAAGTCCTTGGACATTTCCAATGGAGACCTTCTGCCCTGGGCAACTGCCAGCTACCCCAGGCTCACTGAGACTCTCTCCCTGCAACAGGTGTCTTCATCTTCTGCTGGTTTGCCATCCTCTACCTCCCCAGTCAGATGGCCGCACCCTCCTCCTCCACCTCCGGCACTGCCCGAATGGACCAGGCCCACTCTGGGTCGCACGAGTAGGCGGCCACAGCCCCGCACTCAGACTGTCTCCAGCTCGCTGTGTGCCCTCCGGCAGCTCCCTGCCTCCCTCTGGGTCTTAGTTGACTTCTCTGTACAGTGTGGCTACGGAGGGAGAGGATGGGGACAGGTTGGACCTTGTGGTCTCAAAGGTCCCATCCAGATCCATCTATGGGTCCGAGAGTCCACCAGTGCAGGCTGCTGGAGCTGGAGTTCCTACAGTCCTGAGACCCCTTCCAGCAAGGGCGTGGCCTTCACCCTGCCTTGCCTCTATGGTGAAGTGGCCTTTCTCTGCTGTCACCCACCTCTGGTCTCAGCAAGGGCCTCACCCCCTCCTCCCTTGTCACTGTCCCCCTGCACTCTGCCTTCTGGCTGTCAGTCCCCTGAGGGACTTTCAGGAGGTCACTGTCCCCTGGGCACAGGGTGGGGGAGTGGACTGGAGGTTTGTTTGGGGGAAGGGTTGACCCTCCCACCTCACCTGCCCCGGTCTCCGCCTGCCCCACCAGGGCCCGTCCTCACGAAAGAGACCCTACCATTCGTGGGGCTGCCAGCCCTCCAGGTGCCCGGGGACACTGAATTTCAGAGACTGTCACTTAGTGTGTGTGCTATCTGGAGCAACCCCCCCCCAACTGCCAGGTGGGTGGCTCCACCTCTGATCTGCTGTCATCATGGGGACAGAAGCAACTGGTCCAGGGCTCTGCACACCTATCTATTCAGTGTGTGGGGCAAGAGGGGAGAGAGCAGAGGGTGGGCATTTCCACTAGAGTCCAAACTCCTGAGAGCAGGTGTCATATTAGCCCAGGAGCACAGGGCTTGGCCCGCGTTGAGCCAAATATTGGCACAAATATTTTAAGAAATACTTGTTGGCTGAGCAAACGGATGTGTTTGAGAGCTCCGAGCCAAGGGGCGTCTTGGGACAGACCCAGGTGGGGATGTCACTTCCAGAAACTGGGCCTCTGTTTCCCAACCGGAAGCAGGTTTTCTCATCAGGAAGCAAAAAGTGGCAGAAATAACAGAGGCAGAGGTAGAGATACACAGGTAGAGAGATAGCGAGATGTCTCAGACAAGCCGACATGCAGAGAGGACAGGCAGAGAGAGAGACCGCAGAGCCTGCCCCAGCCGGGAGAGCACCTGGCCCCTCCTGGGCCACCCTGCAAGTTCAAGTTCACACCCCCACTCTAGTCTTAGCGTCTCCCCCCACCACCTTTCCAGTGGGCTCTGTGGACTGGAGGCAGGTGGTTATTGTCATGAGCTAACGCTACTTCAGTCCCCAAATTATAGGCTCCAACCCGCTTCTCCCTCCTCCCACCCAGCAGATGCAGCAACAAAAAACAGGAAGGTGGGTCCGTGTTTATGCAAGTCCCCATGTTCCTGGAAGGGAAATCCTGGGGTGTGGACGGTGGGTCAGTTGAACCACAGTGTGTTTTTGTGGGCGATTTTGGTGCCTTTGGGGGCTTATCTTGGTCTGTTTCTCACGCTGAAGGTCTTGGCTCCCTCACCCCAAAGTCTCCCAGTTGGTGACCTGAGTAGCATGGGAAACAGCTGCTCTGCTACTCAGGAGCTGTGTGACCCTGGGCATGTCACCTCCCCTCTCTGAGCCTCCATTTCCCCTCACGTCATGGGGATTATAAAGTCATCTGGAGAGCAAGAAGCCATGTGACAGAGTGAAGTGGCCAGCACGGACCCAGCGGGAGTTACTTGGCTCCCTCCCTCTCCTTTACACCCCCCACACACTTAAAGAAGACAAGCCAGGGGTCCCCAGACACCCAGGAGGCCCAGCTACCTGCCCAAAGCCCCTCCCTCCGCAGGCCGGCTGAAGCGAGGGTGAGCCAGGTCTTCCTCTCAGAGTTCCAGAACAGTCACCTTGCCCCACCCCAGGTCTCAAGGAAACCCGGGCTGTAGCCTTCTCAGACCCGCCCCGTGGGATGAGATCAATCGCAGGCCCCTGATGGCTGGCTTTCCTGGCGCAGGTGGGGAGGTGTGGCTGACACTGGGGGTGCGCCTCTTTCCCGGCTGGCTGTCCGCTCCAAGGCCAAGCAGGGGCTGAGGGGCTGGGGTCTCCCTTTGCTTGGGATCACTGCAAAAGCAGCTCCTTGTGCCAAGCGAGAGGCCTTAGTATGCCCCTGGCCAGGACCAATGGACAGCGTTCCTGTCACTGATCAGCAGTGCTAGAAAGCTGGGAGGGGACAAGGCCATGGTTGACAGCGTGGCCCTGAGGTCGGCCTGCTGCCTCTGTGACGGGCCTCGGGCAAACCCCTCCTGCCTGAACTTAAGGCGACGGAGCAGCAGCAGCTCCCAGGGCGATGAGGAATGACGGCGTGAGGTGCTGGCTGCGAGGACTGCCCGGGGCCCTTCTTCCTGAACCAGCACAAATGTGACCAAGCCATGGTATGGCCTTGACCATCACCTGCCAGGGCAACGAGGGTCCTCTCCACCGCAGCGTCTTGCCTGGTTCTTGATTCTGCCTGTTTCTTCACTCCCAATGTTTTTTCATTACAATGCAACAAAGATACAGGAAATGAGAAGGCTTATTTGCTCTACGCTCTCGGATAGGCAACTTAATATTAAAATATATGGAATTATTCACAAATGAATCTATTAATTCAATGCAGTTCCCAAAATGACTCCAGCTGATTTTAATTTATTTATTTTCATATTTATTTATTTATTTGATGGAACTGGGGATTGAACCCAGGGGCATTCTACCTCTGAGCTACCCCCCAGCCCTATTTTATTTTAAAACAGGGTCTCACTAAGCTGTTGAGGGCCTCTCTAAGTTGCTGAGGCTGGCCTGAAACCTGTGATCCTCCTGTCTCAGCCTCTCAAGTACTGGGATTACAGGCATGCGCCACCACGCCCAGCCTTATTTTAATTTTTAGACTCTTCAAAAACTTATTCTAACATTTTCATGGTGGTATATAAACTTCAAATTGCTCGGTCAACCTTTATGAGAGAGGGGACAGAAGGAAGACTTCCATGATCTCCAGATGTGAGGCTATTACAGGGTCGGAGGGTCAATCCATCATGGAGACTGTGCGGGGATAGGAAGGAAGACCCATGGAACAGAACAGAATGCTCCGCAGCCGACCCACATACACCTGGGGGACTCATCACAACAAAGGTGGCCAGCCAAGAAGGGACGGGCTGTCTGCCGATGATGCTAGAAAACTGGCTTAATACGTGAAGAAAGAAATGAAACAAGATCCCTACTAACCCTCCCTCAGGTAGGCTCCAGGCGGGTTAAAGTCCTATGTGGGAAGGCAAAACTACAAAGCTAAAGTAGAAAAATATTTTTGTGATCTAGGGACATGGAAGGACTTCTCAAACAAAAATTCACAAAACATCAGACGCAAAACTGTTAAAATGCATTACATCGCCGGGCGTGGTGGCGCACGCTTGTAATCCCAGTACTTTGGGAGGCGGAGACCGGAGGATCCGGGTTCGCGGCCAGCCTCAGCGCACATGCGCGCGCGCGTGATCCATCTATCTCTCGCTCCTCTCTCCTCTCCTCTCTCTCTCTCTCTCTCTCTCTCTCTCTGCCTAGTGAGGCCCTCTGCAACTTCGTGAGACCTGGTTTCAAAAATAAAGCATAAAAAAAAAATAGGGCCGGGGGTGTAGCACGGAGGTAGAACGCCCTGCGTTCAATCCCCGGTACCGCAAAAAAAAAAAATGCATTACATCAAAATTGATGTAATTCTCTTTGATGAAGGACATCATGGCCAATGTTAAGAAGCGTGTGACAGAATGGAGAAGCTATTTGCAACGTCTAAACCGAGGACTGACATCTGAAAGTCTTTCAAGTTAAACCAAGGACACTTCCGGAATAAAAAAAAAGTGGTCTGAGGTTTGTCAGCAGTCAGAGGAGGAAACACTGAACGCTAACATGAAGGCACGCTTAAAATCATTAGTAATGAGCCAGGCGCCGTGGCGCATGCCTGTAGTCCCAGTACTTGGGAGGCTGACACAGGAGGATCTCAGGTTCAAGGCCAGCCTCAGCAACTCAGTGAGACTCTGTTTCAAAATAAAAAATAAAGGGCAGGGCGTGTAATTTGGAGGTGGAATAACCTTGGGTTCAATCCCCAGCACACACACAAAAAATCAGTAATCAGCCACACATAAAAATGACAGTGGGGTCACCTGTGTCCCTATTAAACCGGCAAACACTGGAAAGCAAGGTAAGGCCTGCGGACAGAGATCAGGCTACCAGGAGGCCCCTGCACCAAGGGTCCAGGGAGGGCCCAGGTGGGCCTAGCTTGCTGCAGAGAAAAGCAGCAACCTGCTCCTGGGTACTTATCCCAAAGAAATGTTCTTACAGGTCTGGAAGGGACACCACTGGTGACAAGTGTGGCATTGTCTGTGGCGGAAGGGACTTGGTGGCAAGTTTGAGTGTCCTGTCTGGCCCAGCCCAGGCCTGGAGTTGCCCCCAAAGCAGAGGCGGGGAAAACCCTAAGGGACTGTCCCAACCCACCCAGAGGTAGGGCCTCTTGGGATTCCAAAGAATGAAGCCCCCATTGACAGGGTGATGAGTCCAAAGCGAATATTAGGCACCTGTGAGGGTTACAGCGCCCTCTAAGGGCTGACGGATTGGAACTTAGTCTCTGCTGTGAGTTGTTAAAGAGGGTAGAAACTTAATCAGTGGGTGCTGTTTAGAGGCGGGGCCTTTGGGAAAGCGTAGGATTAGATAAGGCCATGGGATACAGCCCCTGACTGAATCCTGGTGGCTTTACAGGAAGAGGGAGAGAGACCAGGACATGCACGTGGGTGTTCCCTGTCTCTTGATGGGTGATGGTCTTGGCCGCTTCTGGTCTCTGTCAGCAAGATGTGAACCTCCAGAGCTGTGAGCCAAATACACCACTTTTCCTTATAAAGTTGCCCAGCCCCAGATGTCTCATCATAGCAGCAGGACAGGGACAGGGGCCGCAGTGAGATGACAGGTGTGTCTACCCAGGCGTGTCTGCAATGAGGAGGTTGGGTTCTGGAATTTACATGAGGGCTGAAGGAATTTGACTTGGAGCTGGGCTGGTTTCCACCCGTTGAGCAACGTGTTTGATCTTTCGGTGCTTCAGGCAACAGCTGAACTGGCTTTATCGGCTCATGCTCCTCGGGCTCAGGCCTGCAAGGAGAACATGCCGCGGGGAGGTCACAGAGTGGTCAGGGTGCTCTGAGTTCCCGGTCAGGACAAATAAAGAAAGTGGGGTGAGCTGGGGACCCTGCACTCATCCTTCCACCACTGGAAGGACGAAGGGGTAGTGTGGGTCCACACAGCAGTATGGATAGATCTTAAAAACACAGCTCTTAGGGAAAATATAAAAACAGAAGGATGTATAAACATATCATCACAGACATTAAAAACACCAGCATGCAAACAATGCTCACAGTATATATCAGAATGTTTGCCCAGAGGGGATGAAGATGGGAATGGACAGAGAGAGAAAAGGTAATAAATACATGTCAGAAGAACGAGATGTTGCATAGAAGAAAAAAAAACAAGAAAGCAGAGCGCACCTCTGATCCCACCAGCCTGACACATCGCCTGTCCCCATCAGTCACCCGCATCCTTCCCTGCCCTCACCCCACGTGAGTCCCCCTCCCAGTGATCACTGGCGGCTGTGCACCAAGATCCATGTCCACACGCTGTCTCATGAGCTCCCCTTCTCTCTGCCACCCCCGCCCCAGTTTAGTTTTTGCTTCAGTTTGGATCTGGGGTGTCCCCCAAAGGCCTGTGTGTGGAAGGCTTGGCCCCCACCAGCGGTGCTGTTGGGAGGTGGTGGGAACTTTAAGAGGCGTGGCGAGTGGGAGGTCGTAGGTCATGGGTTGTGTCCTTGAAGGGGATTGTGGGGCCCTGGTCTCTTCTCTTTCATTCTGCAACCATGAGTGAAGTCTCCCTCTGCTACATGCTCCCACCACGGGGTACTGTGCCACCACAGGCCCAACAGCGACAGGGCCAACCTGCCACAGGCTGAAACCTCCCAGACTGTGAGCCACACTAACACTTTCCTCTTTTTTTATTTTTTTAACACGGTACTAGGGATTGAACCCAGGGACACTCTACCTCTGAGCTACATCCTCAGCCCTACTTTATTTTTATTTTGAAACAAGGTCTGGCTAGGTTTCTGAAAATCTTACTATGTTGCTGAGGCTGTCCTCAAACCTGCGATTCTCCTGTCTCAGCTTCCCAAGAACTGGGATTACAGGCGTGCCCCACCACATCTGGCTGACTTTCCTCTTTTGAAGTTGATTATCTCAAGTATTTTGTTACAGTAACAGAAAACTAATAGAGCTTTCACACATTATTTTCATGGCTGAATAGTATTCCAACCAGAAAGAGAAAATCATTTATTTTTATTGAGAATTAAGATGATTCTTAAGTTTCCACCAATAATAGCAATAACACAACTTTGTCAGGACATTGGCAGTATTTCTCTGGACTCATTTCCAGCAGCAAACAAGGCCATATTATGACTTTTATGGGTCCCTTTTCCAAAACAAAAGAGGGAAAGTTTTATTTTATGACTGCAATGGCACAAAGACAAATATAATCCAGGTTGGACTCATAATTATATATTCATTATGATTCTATTCATTTTTCTTCCGTGTGTGTGTGTGTGTGTGTGTGTGTGTGTGTGTGGTGCTGGGGATTGAACCCAGGGTCTTGCATATGCAAGGTAAGTGCTCTGCCACTGAGCTATCCAGCCCCCTTCTGAATTGTTAAAGAAATTCAAATTAAACATTTTCATGGGTTGCTAACCTAATAGGTGAGCTTTCCTTGTCCTAAGAAGTTATCTACCAAATCAGAGGCCCAGCCTAGGTTAGAACCTAGGATTCATCCAGGCAGCCTGGAGGTCTGTCTCCACACAGGCAGCCACCCAGGCCCACTCTGGTTTCTGCCTGTCTTGGTCAGGGACACATTCCCCCGGCAGTGGGGCAGAGGCAGTTTGACAAAGGTTTAACAATTGATTTCCAAGCCAGGCCCATTGACAAATGTCTGTAATCACAGTACCAGGGAAGCTGAGCCAGGAGGATCTCAGGTTCAAGGCCATATTGGGCAACTTATTGACCTGTTTCAAAATAAAAAAAAATAAAGTTAAACGGGCTGGGGGTGTAGCTTAGTGGTAGAGCACCCCATGTTCAATCCCCAACAACACACAATACACACACACACACACACACACACACACAGCTTCCTGAGAGAAAAAGCCCTGGTCTGTAGCATTTGCCAATTTCTGGGGTGTGAGTAACCCCACAGCCAGTTTTACGCTGTTGCTGTGACATCACTGTGCGGAACTTAGGAAACGATGCAAGGCAGCTCACCATTGCATAGTATTTCCCTCGTACAGAAATGATAAGCACAAGCCACCTCAAGAATACAGATGAGCTGGGCATGGTGGTGCACACTTGCAATCCCAGTACTTGGGAGGCTGAGACAGGAGGAGCGCAGGTTTGAGGCCAGCCTCAGCAACCTAGCGAGACCCTGTTTCAAAATAAAAATAAAATATAGCTAAGGGTGTAGCTCACAGGTAGAATATCCCTGGGTTCAATCCCCAGTTCCAGAAAAAAAAAAAGAACACAGATACGCAAATGATAGTAAAATAATTAGGAATTTCATTTTTAATGTAATTCCTTACTTGTAGGCTTTTATCATTTAATTTTTTGTTTGTGTTACTGGGGGTATCCTTTGAGCCACACCCCCAGAACTTTTTATTATTTTGAAACAGGGTCTCACTAAGTTACCACATTCTAGCCTTGAACCTGCGATCTCCTGTCCCAGCTTCCCAAGTACTAGGATTATAGGTATGCCCACTGTGCCCAGCTTCATTTAATTTTTAATAATGCTGTGTTTGACAAATGGCTCATGAAAATTTCTCAAAGCTTAACAACTACTGAGTGTGGTGGTGCACACCTGTGATCCCAGCTACTCAGGAGGCTGAGGCAGGAGGATCACAAGTTTGAGGCCAACCTGGGCAACTTAGCAAGATCCTTTCTCAAAATAAAATATAAGAGACCGGGCGTGGTGGCGCACGCTTGTAATCCTAGTACTTTGGGAGGCAGAGACCGGAGGATCCAGGTTCACAGCCAGCCTCAGCTCTCTCTCTCTCTCTCCCTGTCTCTCTCTGTCTCTCTCTCTCTCTCTACCTAGTGAGGCCCTCCACAACTTTGTGAGACCCGGTTTCAAAATAAACTATAAAAAAATAGGGCCGGGGGTGTAGCGCGGAGGTAGAACGCCCCTGGGTTCAATCCCCGGTACCGCAAAAACCCGGTACCGCAAAAAAAAAATAAATATATATATAAAAAGGGGGCTGGGAATGTGGCTCAGTGGTACAGTGCCCCTGGGTTCAAGCCTCAGTATTTCAACAAACAAAGCTTTACAATCAATCTTGCACACTGGTTCTCCACCATACCAGCAATACCAGAACCAAGGGCCCTGGGCAATCACAGAAGACTACATTTCCCAGAAGCCCCTTCTTCCAGGCTCTGTCCTCAGCAGTTACCACGGAGACCACTAACAGATAGTAAAGCTGTCTGCCAGGGTAAGGAGGAAACCCAGGACTGGGGTGGCTGGACCCTGCCTGGGAGGGGGAGGAGGAATGTGGGGTAGAGGGCTTCTTTTTTCTGGGGGCCTCCATCCTTGACATTTCTGGGGAAGTGTTTGGGGTATGTGTGTGTTTAGTGGTGATGAAGAGGTTTTGCTGGGGATGGGGTGCAGGAAAGGATTTGCGGGTGGGTCAGGGCCCAGGGAAACTTTAGGCAGGACATCTCTCCCCAGACAGCTGTAGCTGAGGAGGCAGCCTGTGTAGGGAATCACGTGGTGCAGGTCTGGCCCCCGCTCCACTTCTGCTAAAGGTGTCCCGTGACCCTGGGCTCCAGCATCTCAGTGCCCGCCACAGCTGTGTCCCCTGCTGCCGACTGACACCTGGACCTCTATATCCTGTTTCTGTCCTTGCTCACCACTCCCCAGCCCCCACCATCCCTTTCAGGACTTCCCCATTTCATTAGGCCCTGAAACACATGGGTTTGGGTGCCAGAAATATGTGGGTTCCAATCCTAGATCTGCCACTTACTATAGCTCTGACCTTAGGCAATTCACTTACTCTCCCTGAGCCTCAGTCTTCCCATCTGCAAAACGGGTCTCATGAGAGTGTCTGCCTCACAGAGTCACTCAAGGACAAATGAGATAAGCTCCACACAACCGTTAGCCCAGGGCTTGGCACACAGTAGGTATTCAGAAAACTACAAGCACCTTGGAATGGTTATTACTGCCCTCCCAGGGCCCATCCTCTCTGTCCCCAAGAGGCAGAAAAACGAATCTGATGACAGTGCCATGCTATTTGTCTGGAGGGTGTGTGTGTGTGTGTGTGTGTGTGTGTGTGTGTGTGTATTACTGGGGATTGAACACAGGGGCATTTTGTCTCTGAGCTACACCCTCAGCCCTATTTTATTTTTATTTTGAAACGGGGTCTGTATAGGTTGATGATAGTCTCACTACTTGCGGAGGCTGCCCTTGAACCTGCAATCCTCCTGCCTCAACCTCCAAAGTACTGGGATTACCAGCTCTTGGCTGGAGGTTTGACCCCAGAGAACTAGGGTCCTGAATGGGGCCACTGGACCCACCTGTGTCTCTGGCAGGCAGACCTCCAGCAACAGGGGTGTCTGGCCCTCCTGAAGCCAGAGGCACAGACTGTCAGCCCTGGTCAGAAAACACCTGTCCCCCCTTCTTATTACAGAAGGTGCTGTTGGCAGATCCAGGTTTTCCCTAGCCAGGCTCGGTCCTGGCTGGCAGGACCTGGTGCACCTCCCCCACCCCCTGCCCAAGAGGCTGAGGCAGCCTGAGCGGGGTGCAGAATGGGAAGCAGGGCTGCTCTCTACCTCCTGCCCCCCTTTTTAGTGTGGTGCTGGGGATCAAGCCAGCGCCTCAGGCTACTAGGCAAGCGCTCTCCCACTCAGCCACACCCCAGCCCACCCTCCTGGCCTCCTTTGCTTGGTCCTGGCTTCACTCTAGGGGGTGAGGATGAATGGGGGAGACCCTGCTCTTTCCTCCCAGTCCCCACCACCCCCACCCCTCACCGCGTCTTGTGGGTGGGTCCGTGTTCCTCTCCTCTGAAGCTTTGTCATCCTGTTTGCTATGAAGAAGGTAGATCTTAAACTGAAAGCCGTGATGCATGCCTGTAATCCCAGAGCTTGGGAAGCTGAGACAGGAGGATACCAGGTTCAAGGCCAGAGTGCAGGAACTTAGTAAGACCCTGCTTCAAAATAAAAATAAAAAGCAGGGTGTAGCCGGGCATGGTGGCGCATGCTTGTAGTGCCAGTACCTCAGCTACTTAGTGAGGCCCTCCGTGACTTAGTGAGACTCTGTTTCAAAATAAAGAATACAAAAAAAATATGGCTGGGGGTGTAGCTCTGAGGTAGAACGCCCCTGGGTTCAATCCCTAGTGCTGCAAAAAAAAAACAAAAAAAAAAAACCAGGGTGTAGCTCAGAGGTAGAATGCATGGGCTTAATCCCCAGTACTGGGTTGGGGGGAGGAGAGAGAGAGGAAGAAAGTAGATGTCAGAGGTGGGTGGTGGAGAGGCCTGGGCTGGACCAGGGACTGGTGGGTCATCTGGGATGGCCGTGGTGATGGGGATCCAGGTAGAGGCTATTTTCACAAGCATTGAAGTCTAGAGGTAGCACTTGGGCCTTTGCCACGTTGCTGGGAACCCTGGCTCCCCTGTCTCTTGGCTCTGCCATCTTAGTGGGCAGCCTTGGTCCACACACATGGGCCCTCACGGTCATGCGTTGGCTGCTCCAGCTCCTGCTTCATAAGCATGTTCCAGGCAGGGAGCGGGGAGAGGGCTGCAGTCTGTGCCAGCTGGATTTGGCTCTTTAATGAGCCACCCAACAGCTTCTGCTCTCAAGAATGGGGTCAGTCACTGCTGCGCCTAGCCACAAGAGAGTCCGGGGAGCCACACATCTCAAGCCAGGCACATTGCTGCCGCCTCCCATGACATTGAGGCTTTGCTCTATGAAAGGGGGGCTGGGCCTTTGGGTAGGTGACCGGCGGTGCATGTTAGTGCAGCTTGGCTCTGTGGCCCAGGCGAGGCTGTCCCGAGGGCACACGAGTACATATGGCATCTCACTGTGTATCACGTAATGCTGTGTCCTCTGGGCTCTGTCACCCTCTGCCCCTTGTGCCTTGGTGGCAGCCCTGCCATCGGGCATTTTCTGTGCCTCAGTTTCCTGTTTGGAGAGAAGGGATATTTGTTTTACCATATTCTGCATCGCCTTACTATTGTAAATTTTTTTTGTTTTGCGGTACTGGGGATTGAACCCAGGGGCGTTCTACCTCCGCGCTACACCCCCAGCCCTATTTTTTTTATACTTTATTTTGAAACCGGGTCTCACGAAGTTGCGGAGGGCCTCACTAAGTAGAAAGAGAGAGAGAGAGAGAGAGAGAGAGAGAAAGAGGGAGAGAGAGAGAGAGAGAGCTGAGGCTGGCCGCGAACCCGTATCCTCCAGTCTCCGCCTCTTGTGAATTATTTTTAAGCCAAGTCACTTATTGGACTTTACAAATATATTTAAATAGGAAACTTTATAATATGCAGAAATCCCTACAGCAGCACCATCACTTGCTAGAAAGAGAAACAGTCGAGATACACGAGAACAGCACAGCCACGCTAGGGACTTGGCCAACTGCACCCCCCCCCCCGACGGTGGCTCTGAGCCCCAGGCCGCCCGCGCCCTCATTTTAAAGGGGATTCACGGGCATTAGAAGGTGCTACTGATGTGCTAGCAACAGAGACTTTCTGCTTGATTGAAAGGAAGTTCCAGAAGGCATCCCTTCTCCCCTCAGTGATCGAAACCACTGAAGCCATGGCTCAGGCTGGCACAGGTGACCTAGACCACCCATTCCTGGGCAGACAGTGGGCCCTTCTGGGTGCATCTATCGTTTCCCACAGAGACATCCATCTCCAGCCTGCCAGAGCCCGTCAGGATGGAGGTCCTGAGGGAGAAAGTGGAGGAGGAGGAGGCGGCCGAGCGGGAGGAGGCGGCGGAACGGGCCGAAAAGATGGAGAAAATGAGGCCAGCGGAGACGCGGAAGGAGGACACCATCCTGACGCAGGAGATGCTCAGAGACCTGGAGAGGAAGATGTCAGAGATTGAGGTCCCCATCCCAGCAGAGGCCCCTGTCCCAGTGGAGCCCATGTGAGTGTGTTGGTGGGGACTTCTGACCTGGGGAGGGCAGACCAGGACCAGGCACAGGGAGAGCCAGGCAGAATAGTGGCCCCTGGGCTGGGAGCGGGACCAGGACATGGTGGGAGGAGGTTAAGAGTGTGGGCTCTGCCATCAGACTGCCTGGTATGAGTCTCCACTCTGCTCCCCACTACTGTGTGACCTTGGGCAAGCCACTCAGCCTCTCTGCCTCAGTTCCTTTATCTGATTAAAAGTGCAGGTGCTGATAATGATGCCTGCCCTAGGTAGCTGTGAGGATTAAACAAGGAGGGGCAAAGGCAGCAGCAGCTCCGGTGGACTGAGGGTTCCCTCGGTGCCAGGAGCAGCCTCCTGTGGACCAAATGCCAACCCTGTTGCAGAGCAGGCGCTTCACCAAGGACACCATTGATGTCTCCAAGCTGCCCCTTTCCTACAAAACCAACACGCCCAAGGAGAAGCACCTGCTGCAGGTGGCAGACAACTTCTCCCAGCAGTACAGCCAACTGTGCCCGGATCGCATACCCCTCTTCTTGCACCCACTCAATGAGTGTGATGTGCCTGTAAGGCGGGCACTTGGAGGGCGTGGTGGGGCGGGGAGCCCAGGGCAGAGGGATGAGGGTCCGGCTCTCCAAGGTCTCGGGCCAAATTGCTGATCTGTGGGTCAGGGTTTCTAGACCTTGGCAGCATAAACTCAAATGCCAACAGGCCGGGATGGGGTGGGAGGTGTGTGCTGTGGTGTGTAGTGGGGCTGAGATGAGGCCCCACCTGGAGAGGCAGCCACTGGTGGCTGCAGGGGAAGCGAGGCCTGGGAATAGCCGATTAGAGGGGAATCAGAATGGGAATTTCTGATGTTTAAATAATGGCGGCGACCACAAGTGTTAAAAAATCATCATGTGGAGCTGGGAGTGGTGGCACACACCTATAATCCCAGGACTTGGGAGGCAGAGACAGGAAGATCACAGGTTCAAGGCCAGCGTCAGCAATCAGTGAGACCCTCAGCAACTTAGCAAGGCCTTGTTTCAAAATAAAAAATAAAAAGGGCTGGGGGGTATAGCATGTAGGTAGATGCCCCTGGGTTCAATCCCCAGAAACAAACAAACAAAAAATAAAAAAACAAACAGGTCTGTGGGGCCCCTCAGCCTGTGGGCTGCTTGTTTGCAACCTTAGGGTTAATCCCATGCCTCTGTCTATAGATGAAGAAACGAGGCCAGAGAGAGAGTCGGGGAGGTGCCTGGGGTCACGGGGCTTAAAGGAAGAAGCTGTTGCTCAGGTCCTGGGGCCTGCCCTGCTCCTCTGTCTTATTTCTCTGCCCTTCCCTGGGTGGGGCCTGCCTCTGGGGCCGAGACTGCCCCACCCTTGGATGCACTGCCGAGAACCTCTGGAGGCCCTGGGAGGACAGCACAGCCTTGGGAACCTGCTCTGCTCCTTCAGCCCTGACTTGCGGGTCTCCTCAGGCAGCTCGTTTGGCCTCTCTGGGCCTCAGGCCTCCACTGCGGGTGGAGGGAAGGATTTCCTCAGGGCTTTCCAGCCCAGATCTAGAATAAGCTCGTGCTGTTCCAGTGGGTAACGTGGCAGGCGCCTCCCAGCCACTGCCGCCACTCCATGGATTGCTGCCTTCTGCCAGGCCTGGGCACCGCCTTCCCGGCGAGCCAGCTGCCACGCTCGCCATCTCAGGCCACGGGCCTGGCCTCCCTGTGGTTCGAGGAAGGAGGCACACCCGGCATGGGATCTCCTGGGTGCTCATGTGCCCAGTTCCCCAGGACCATCTCTCCCCTTGCAGAAGTTCGTGAGCACCACCCTCCGGCCCACGCTGATGCCCTACTCCGACCTCTACAACTGGGACAGCTGTGCCCAGTTTGTCTCCGATTTCCTCACCATGGTGCCCCTGCCCGACCCCCTCAAGCCAGTAAGTGCTGCTCACGGGCTGCATGGAGGCCCAGCAGACCTAAGATGGGAAGCCAGGCAGGGGCCAGGAGGAGGAGGTTCTGCCAGGCTCAGGCCACACAGTCCCTCAAATATTCCCTAGGGGAAAGCAGGCCCAGAGAGAGACAGCCACTTGCCTGAGGACACACAGCAAGCCTGGTCTCCTGGCTCTGTCTCTGTCTCCTCTGCCTTTTTCTGCCTCAGGGTCTCTCTTTTGTGACTTTAGGGGGCACAGGAAGGTGTGGGGTGCCCAGCTGCCTGTGGCCCTCAGCCCCATCTTTGGGTTTCTTTTTTTTTTTTTTTTTGCGGTACCGGGGATTGAACGCAGGGGCGTTCTACCTCCGCGCTACGCCCCCGGCCCTATTTTTTATACTTTATTTTTGAAACCGGGTCTCACAGAGTTGCAGAGGGCCTCACTAAGGAGAGAGAGAGAGAGACAGAGAGACAGAGAGACAGGGAGAGAGAGAGCTGAGGCTGGCCGCAAACCCGGATCCTCTGGTCTCCGCCTCCCAAAGTACTGGGATTACAAGCATTCGCCACCACGCCTGGCCCATCTTTGGGTTTCTGATGAGCTGGGTCAGCTTCTCATTGAGAAAGGAGGGAGGCAGGAAAAAGGGGTAATGGGTGGAGAACTGATAAAGGGAAAAGAGGAAAGAATGGAGGATAGACAGAGAGGGGAACGTTGTAGGAAAACAAAATTAGCAATCCGAGGACATTTGACCAGAAGTTTCTACAGCCCAGAAGTTTGCCCCTGGCAGGAAGTCTGTAAGCCCCCTGAAATTATAGGCACATGTGGATTGCACGGGGCCTGGCTTTCCTCCATCCCTAACCCCATGAGGGCAAGGAGCCTGCGCCTTGGCCCTTCCCCAGCCCCCAGCAGGCGGGCTGTGGCTGGTGGGGACGGGCAGGGGCAGCAGCCCGGCTGTGCTGACTGGCCAACTGTGGCCAGCCTTCCTACCTGTACTCCTCGACCACGGTGCTCAAGTACCAGATGGGGAACTGCTTCGACTTCAGCACACTGCTCTGTTCCATGCTCATCGGCTCCGGCTACGACGCCTACTGCGTCAACGGCTACGGCTCGCGGGACCTGTGCAACATGGACCTGACGCGGGAGGTGTGCCCGCTCACGATGAAGCCCAAAGAGGTACAGCAGGGCGGGACTGCCATGGCATCCCAGCACCCCTCAAGGGGCGGGTCCCTGGCCTGGCCACAGGGACGCGGTGCCATCGCCAGCCAGCCCCTCAGCTCCGTGGCGTCTGAGTCTCACCTGCTGGCGATTCCTCTGTCCTCGGTGTCCTAACACATACAGCCCAGTTCTTCACACTGACTGTCCCTCCCCTTTGTCCCAACTCAGTGTAAGCTCCTGCGTTCCCACTGGGCACATTTTTTGAATGCCACCTGGCCTCTATCTTAAACAAACTATTCCACATTTACCCTACACGCTGGATAAAAATCCATGCAGCCATTTGCATATGAGAAAGTAATGGGCAGGTGAACAGACGCTTGATTCTCAGCTCTCCCCCACCTAGGTAAAAAGGGCCTTTTTAATAGAAAAAATAATTAGCAACCCTCTAGTGGGGGGTGGTTCTATTTTTATACTATTGATCAAGAATTCCATAATGACCAGAGCTGCTGCAAACATAAAGATACTCTTAAATGCATGTTAATTATTGGAACCATAAAGCATCTCTCTCTCTTTCTCTCTCTCTCTCTCTTTTTTTTTTTTTTTTTTTTTTTTTTTTGGTCCTGGGGATTGAACCCAGGGGCATCTACCTCTGAGCTACAAGCCCAGACCTTTTTATTTTTATATGGAAACAGGGTCTCTCTAAGTTGCTGAGGGCCTTGCTAAGTTGCTAAGGCTGGCTGCAAACCTGTGATCCTCCTGTCTCAGCCTCCCAAGTACAGGTGATGACAGGTACAGCTAAAAGCATCTCTTTATGTTTGGAAAATAGTCATACTACAGACATACACACAGATACATACATACATGTACACTCACACTTGCACACATACATGCATATACACATATATGCACAAATGCACACATGTGCATGTATAGCCACACACCTGTGTACACATGCACACATACACACACATGTATACACAGGCTTTTCTTTTCCTTCCTGGCCCAGCAAATTCATACTCTGAGTCTGCATACAAAACCCTCGAAGAAAAAGATCTGAAAAATCCAACCCCCAACAATTTGCCCCCTCTTTGGGGGGTATCCTCTTTTGGGAGCCCCCTCTTTGGGGGGAACCCAGCTCAGCCTGGGTGAGCAGTGGGGACTGAGGAGGAGACACTCACTCCTCCTGCGCCCACCCTGATGGACACCTCACACAGGCATTTGCCTGTCTACTTCTCAGAAGGAGCCTGGAGGGCGGTTCCCAGGGTCTCATCTACCTTACAGAGGAGGCTGAGGTCTGAGAGGTGAGAGGACCTCCACGGTGCCCTCTGCTGTTAGGGCCACAGCAGGGCCCGCAGGCTGGAGGAGCAGCTACGAACCTGGTCCAGGGGCCAGCGGGGTATCAGCTTCTCAGAGCCATGCATGGGTGCATGTGAGGGGTGCGGTCAGGTCTGCTGAGCCTTCTCCCCTTGCTGGGTGACAGACTATCAAGAGGGAGGAGAAGGCACCACCTAAGAAGTACGCCATCAAGCCCCCCCGGGACCTGACCAGCAGGTTTGAGCAGGAGCAAGAGGTCAAGAAGCAGGAGGCCATCAAACTCCAGGAGGAGAAGCTGCTCAGAAAGGAGGAGGAGCACCTCTTGGTGGGTCCCCATGGCTGCCACCCCTTGGCCTTGGGGAGGGACTGCCAGGGACAGCACAGTGAAGAGTGATGGCCACTGCTCTCCTGGAGGGACGAGATGAGGAAGCCAGATGGCTCCTTTCTTTTGAGAAGGGAAATTTTGGTAGAAATTCCTTACCAAAGGAAAGCATTGCCTTTCTCTGGCTGAGATCTCACCCAGAACCTCAACATACGGAGCCGGCCGGTCCCCAGTCCCGAGCCCCATGAGCCCGGGTCACGAACCCAGACCTCGTCGGATCCTCCCATTGTATCCATTAAAACACAGGGGCCAGAGGTGGGGGGTGGAGAGCGAGAAGCCAGTGCCGCCTTCTGGATCGGCACCCAGCTCTCCTGCCGCTTCCCAGGGCCCAGGGGGAGGTCCGGCCCTTGTGGTCCCCCGTCCCACCCGGCTGGGCAGTAACCACCCACTTTTCCCATGCAGAAGGCAGAGAAGGCAAAGCCCGACCCCCTGCACGGCCTGCGGGTGCACTCCTGGGTCCTGGTGCTGTCGGGGAAGCGCGAGATACCCGAGACCTTCTTCATCGACCCGTTCACAGGACGCAGCTGCAGCACCCAGGACAATCGCTTCCTGGGCATCGAGAGCCTCTGGAACCACAAGAACTACTGGGTGAACATGCAGGACTGCTGGAACTACTGCAAGGTGCGCGGCGGGGCCGGTGTGAGCGGGGAGATGGCCGTGGGGCCAGGAGGGCGCTGGGTTTTCCCATAGTTGAGTCCCCACGGCCCATGCTCTTGCCCACTGTGTTAACCAGCTTTCTGCCACTGACAAATAGCCAAGACAAACACCTCAGAGGAGGAAAGGTTCGTGTGGGAGCCTGGTTTCAGGGGATTCAGTCCATGGTCACTTGGCCGTTAGCTCTGGGCCAGCGATGGCACAGTACATCATGGCGGGAGTATGTGACAGAGGAGGTCTGTTCGCCTCAGGGAGGCCAGGAAGCAGAGACAGAGAGAGGCAGGCCAAGGTCCAAATCCCCTCAAGTGCACATCCCCGTGACCTAACTAACCTCCTTCTACCAGGGCCCAACTCCTAATGGCTCCACCACCTCCCACTAGTGCCACAGGCTGGTGACCAAACCTTTAACTCATGATTCTTTGAGGGAACATTCCAGATCCAAACTATAGCACCCATCAATAACCCTCTCCCTTTTTTTGGTACTGGGGATTGAACCCACGGACATTCTACCTCCACGGTACACCTCCAGCCCTTTTTATTTTGAAATAGGATCTCACTAAATTGCTTAGGCTGATCCTTATTTGTTTGTTTTATTTTTGAACCCAGGGGCCTTCTACCTCCGAGCTACACCCCCAGCCCTATTTTTTATTCTTTATTTTGAAACAGGGTCTCACTAAGTTGCAGAGGGCCTAAGTAGCTGAGGCTGGCCGCAAACCTGCGATCCTCCTGTCTCAGCCTCCCAAGTACTGGGATTACAAGCGTGCGCCACCACGCCCAGTGTGTGCATCCTTTTAAAATGTGGATTATTGTTGGAGGAGGTGTACACACCTCTGATCCCAGCTAGTAGGGAGGCTGATGCAGGAGGATTGCAAGTTCAAGGTCAGCCTTGGCAACTTAGTGAGACTCTGTCTCAAAATAAAAAGGGCTAGGGATGTGGCTTAGTGGTAGAGCACCCCTGGGTGTAATCTCTAGTACAAAACAAGGGGGGTGGAATTGTTGATTTGTGTGATTCATTCTCTTTCTTTCTTTTTTCTTTTTCTTTGTTTTAATTTACAGTGCTAGGGATTAAACCTAGGGACTTGCACAAGCTTGTGCTCTACCGCTGAGCTATATCCCCAGCCCCTGAATTTTTTCTAGTTAAAATTTTTATATAGTTTTATTGGTGCATTGTAGTTCTACATCATAATGAAATTCAAAGTGACACAATCATACATGCACACATCACTTGGTGTATTCCCTTCCCCGTTTCACCCCCTTCCTCCTTTCCCTCCCGAAACATGTTAGTGAGATTGGTACTGATACCTTCATATATGGACATAGCATTATTTCAACCGTTTCCTTCATCAGTTCTCTTTCTTTCCCTCCTCACCTCCCTCACCCATCCCTTCCACTATTGTACTGGTTTTTCTCTTCATTGATCTAAAGTCCCTTTTGTTTCCTATTTTCTCTCTAGCTTCCACATATGAGAGAAAACATACAGTCCTTGACTTTCTGAGACTGGCTGATCTTACTTGGCATAATTTTCTCTAGTCCCATCCATTTTCCCGCAAATGACATAACTTGTTCTTCTTTACAGCTGAGTAAAATTCCGTTGTGTGTATACACCACGTTTTCTTTATCCATTCATCTGCTGACAGGCCCCTGGGTCGGTTCCACAACTTGACTCTTGTGAATTGTGTTGGTCTAAACATGGTATGCGTGTGTCACTATAGTATTCTAACTTTAATTCTTTTGGAAAGATGCCGAGGAGTGGTCTAGCTGGGTCATATGGTGGTCCCATTCCTAGTCTTTGGAGGAACTTCCATACCCTAGCCCCTGAATTTTTAAAAACTTTGTATTGAAGTATAGCAACAATGTGCACTCATCTTAAGCAGGTAGCTCAGTGAATCCCCATAGCTTGAGCATGGCCTGGTTCTCTGCATCCAGATCAAGAAAGGGAGCATTGCTCACACCCCAGAAAGCCCCTGCGCCTAGTAACTACCTTCCCCCGACTGTGTTAACTTATACATATAGCACTGATACACACACCAGTATACAAAGGAGTGCACGATCCTAAATGTACATCTCATTGAATTATCACACATTGAGCACACCTATATAACCAGGACCAGCACCTTCAGAAGTCTCCCTCATCCCCCTCCTGGTCACTAACTCCCTCCATCCTTCAGTGCTCTGGCGGTAGAGCACATGCTTAGCATGTGCAAGGCCCTGGGTTCAATCCCCAGCACGAGGAAAAAAATTCACACAAACCAGCAATCCACATTCTAAAAGGAGGCACAAGTCAAAAGGGAGATGGTAATCTTACAGGCACGAATATGGATGGGCCAGGGTGCGGGCTGTGGGGACTCAGCTATGGGGATCAAAGCACTATCCTGACCTGTGATAGCATCCATTAGCTTTGTCTGTTTTGGGACAGTATATATTCCTTATGCCTGGATTCTTTCACTCATTACGTTTGTGAGATTCATTCATGATTTGTATGTAGTTATGTTTTATCATTTTCATTGTCTGTTAATTTCCTCCTCTTTGAGCACATCAGATCTTATTTTTCCATTCTATAGTAGCACATTTAGAATGTCTCTAGTTTGAGACTACTAGGACTATTCTGGAAACTGCTGCTATGAACATCTTTCTGCATGTATTTCAGCGAACACGTATACTCATTTCTGTTGGATAAATACATAAGAGTGGAATTGCTGGGTCACAGGGTTGGCACATGTTGGGTTTTTGTTGCTGTTGTTTTGTTTTTGTTTTTGTTTTTGTTTTGTACTGGGAATTGAACCCAGGGACATTCTACCTCTGAGCTAGATCCCCCAGACCTATTTTATTTTTTGTTTTGAAACAGGGTCTGGCTGAGTTGCTGAGGGCCTCGTGCAGTTGCCGAGACTGGCCTCAAACCTGCGACCCTCCAGTCTCAGCCTCCCAAGTATTGGCACATGTTTCATTTTAGTAGATTCTGCCCATTTTCCAAAATGATTGCATCAATTACACCCTCACCGGTAGTGTATGAGAGTTCCAGGAGCTCCATCCCCACCCTTGCCTGTGCTGGGTATTTTCTCTGTTTCTCATTTTAGCTATTGTGCAATGGTATTGCATTATAGTTTCTTTAACAAATGTAATTGATATTTACAGGCTATCCTCATATCCAGCATATTTTAAACCTGCTTATTAATCTTAAGAATTAAATCTGTAAATACTTTGGGATTTTCTTTATGTACAATCATAGCTGAATGATACAATTTTGTTTCTTCCTCTTTAATCCCTGTCTGGGTATTATTTCTGTATAATTGACATTGTTTCTTCCTTAAACGTTTTCTAGAATTCATAAATGCAGCCATCTGGGCCTGGACTTTTCTTTGTGAAAGGGTTTTTAAACTATAAGTTCAATTTAGTCAATAGGTCTAGGGTTATTCATATTATTTACTCTTGAGTGAGCTTTGGTAGTTTCTTTCAAGAAATTTGTCCATTTCATTTAAGTTTTCAGATTTATTGCCATGGAAATGTTCATAATAGCTCCTTATTTTCCTTCGAATATTTTAGAGTCTTATGATGTTACCTCTCTCCTTCGTGACATTGATAATTTGTGTATTATCTCTTTTTCTCCTAATCAATCCAGTTTATCAATTATATTGGAATTTGCAATAAACCAGCTCATGGTTTTGTTGATTCTTTCCTCTATAATTTTTGTTTTCTATTTCATTGATTTCTACTCTGATCCTTATTATTTTCTATTTTATGCTTCCTTTAAATTTCATTCAGTCTTAATTTTCTAGTTTCTTAAGGTGTAAGCTAAGGCAATTAATTTAGGACTTTTTTTCTAATACGAGTCCATCTATTTTGTATGATATTAACACAGCCACTCTAGCTTTCATTTGATTTGTGTTAGCATGGTTATCATCATCACCTTCATTTTCTTTCAACCTATTTGTTCCTTTTAAATTTAAATTCAGTCCTTGTAGGCAGTATATGGTTGGGTCTTCCCTTTATCTAATCTGACAATGTCTGCCTCTTGGTTTAGGTGTTTAGACCACTTACAGTTAGTGTGATTGTTGATAAGGTTAGGTTTATGTCTATCATCTTGCTATCTACTTCCTCAAATTTGAAAATTTTACCATCCTTGTAAAGAGTGCTTATATACTACATTTCTTTCTTTTACTTCTGGGATTTCTGTGTAAGTCCTTGTTACTACAGTTGCTGTTTCTTTTGCCTCTCTCTCTCTCTCTCTCTCTCTCTCTCTCTCTCTCTCCTCTCTCCCCTCTCCCTCCCTCCCTCCCTCTCTCTCCCTTTCCCCTCTTTTTTCCTGCATTTTCTCTCCTGAACTATCTCCCAGGTCACTAACTCCTTAGCTGTATCTATCTAATTTGTATTTAATCCATCCACTGAGGTCAACTGTCTGTCTGTCTGTCTTTTTCTGGTGTGTGTGAGTGGGATTAAATTCTAGAATTTCCATTTGGTTCTTTTTTATATTGTTTTCAGTTCTATGCCAAAATCTTAACCTGATTTTTTATTTCCTTGAGTATTAAGCACAGCTATTCTACTCATTTTTTATAGCTACATTATCTGGATCCTCTTAGATCCATTTCTATTGTCTGTTGTGGTCCTATGATGTTGTTTCCTGACACTCCGTGTGTGTGTGTGTATGTGTGTGTGTGTGTGTGTGTGTGTGTGTGTGTGTGTGTGACTGACACTGCATATGAAAAATTTCAGAGATAATTGGGGACCTAGATGGTATAATCTTCCTCCATATGACCTGAGTCTAATTCTGGTAGGAAGCCTGGGCTTCTAGCAACCCTAGATCACTTCAAACAGGGCAGAGAGGGAGTTGATTCTAACCTGGGCTTCAGTCAGCGCAAGGTCTGGTCCTTTTCAGGTTTCTCCTTACTCCTGTTGCTCTTCAGAGTTCCCACACAAAGTCTGGGGGATTTGGAGGACTCTGAGTTCCAATTTCTGTGCCCCTAGACCATGAGTCTGCCAAAAACTCCTCTCAGCATCTTAAGCTCTCAGCCGCTTCTTTTGGAATCACCTACCCCTGGGGGAAAGCAGCTCAGGACACTGGAGTCGCCTCTCTGGGCTTCCTTCTTCTCACGGATCATGACTTTTTCTTTTTACTCATTTATTTATTCATCCATTTATTGTGGTCCTGGGCATTGAACCCAAGGCCTTGCACATGCTAGACAAGTGCTCTACCACTAAGCTACATCTCCAGCCTGGCTTCCTAATTCTTTACTAATTTAAAGTGCCTCAAAACTCTTTAAGCAGATAATATTTGTGTGTGTGTGTGTGTGTGTGTGTGTGTGTGTGTGTGTGTGTGTGTGTGACTGGGGATTGAACCCAGGGGCATTCTACCTCTGAGCAATACCCCCAGTCCTATTTTTTATTTTTTTACTATTTTTTGTTTTTTGAAACAGGGTCTTACTAAGTTGCTGAGGGCCTCACTGAGTTGCTAAGGCTGGCTGTGAACCTGCGATCCTCCTACGGCAGTCTCCCAAGTACTGGGATTACAGGGGTGGGCCAGTGCACCTGGCTCAGATTATCTTAAATTTATTTTCCTTAGCTATAGTTGTTGTCATCAGGAAGCCTGGCTCAAATCACCTAGCTCATGGAATGCTGTTTCTCACCTTTTCTGTTTTCTGCTCAGCATTATATTTTAAAGTTCTAACTGCTGCTATCTGCCTATGAGACTCCATGATACATCACACCTCCCAGATCCACGTCCCAGTTACAGAGTTACCTCATGGGCCTGTGTGAGAATTTCTCTGGTATGTCTACCCAGGTTTGGAATCGCTGAGTCCTGGGGTTTGTTTATACACCATTTAACTAAGATGTGAGAGGATTCAGAAATGGCCACTCCAGTCCATCCCCCAACAGTGTGTGTAGATCCTACAGTCCCTCGTCCCCAACACTTGGAATCATCCACAGTTGTTTTTGCCCGTTGACCAGGGACAGAGGGACACTCGTGTTCCTTTGCATTTGTCTGTTGACCAGAGTTGGAGATCTCATATATGCTTTTGAACATTGGGGGTTTTTTCTTTTGTAAATTGTTTACATCTATTCTTTGCCTGTTTCTCTATTAGAATCGTGGTTTTTCTTATGGTTGAGTTCTTCGTGTATCCCAGACGTCAACCATGCGTCACTCTGTCATTACAGACCTCGTCTTCCATCCCTCCATTTGTCCATTCACTTTGTCCACGGTTTCCTTTATTGACTATATCTTCAATTCTAATGCAATCGAGTTCATTGAACATTGTGTTATAGTTTATACTTTTACAGAATGTAATCAATTCTTCCCTGCCTTTAAGTTGCAAAGATGTTTTTCTCTAGAATTTCCCTCTTAGGATCAGATAGATCTTCAATCCAGGAATTTACCTTCGTATGAGGAAGGACCTAGCTTTATTCTTCTTCATAAAATAAGTCAGGTTTCCCCAAATCATCTATTGAGCACTCCATCCTTTCCTCCTTGGTTTGTGGAGTCACCATTATCATGCTTCAGTTATGTTTCCATTGCACAGGGCTGAGCTGGAGCCACACTGTCCCGTTGTGAGTTTTGTGCCATCGTCAAGATACTTCTAATAATTTTAGCTTTATGAAGTGTTTTCATTTCCATTAGAGTTAGTCCCCAGCTCTTTACTCTTTGTATGGGTTGATTTAGCTATACGTGGATCTTTATATTTAGTATAAGATGATCATGTTCCTCAAAAGAATCCAATTTGAATTTTTGGGAAGATTACACCAAATTTATATATCAATATGGAACCACTCATATCTTAATTCCTCCTATGTGTGTGTGTGTGTTGCTTGGGATCGAACCAGGGGCATTCTACCTCCAAGCTACACCTCCATGCCCTATTTTATGTTTTATTTGGCAACAGGGTCTGGCTAAGTTGTTGAGAACCTGTCTAAGTTGCTGAGGCTGGCTTTGAACCTGTGCTTCTCCTGTAGTGGGATTACAGGCATGTGCCACCATGCCCAGCTCCCCTCCTACATCTTAAATCACTCTTTCCAAGAAAATGGTTTGTGTATTTTTTGGCCAGTTCCTAGATAGTTTATAGATATAGTTGCTATTACGCTTAGTGTTTTGCTCTTCATTATATTATCTAGTTATTGCTGATATATTATTTATTTTTGTTGATCTTATATACAGCAAGCTTTCATATTCTCATCAATAGCTTGTCCATTGATGTTGATAGCTTTATTAAGTAGATAATCATATCATCTTCAAATAAGGGCTTTTGTTTTCTGAGATTCTGATTCCTTTAGGAGAGGAGAGACCCCTGTTTGAGTGCAGCATCCCCCAAGAAAAGGGAGACTCGGACCTGGTGTTTTCTTCTTAGCAGGGATGGGTCTATTCTAATGTATGTTAGAATATGATTTAACTAGAACATGAGAATAATGCTCGAGGGGAGGAATTGTGTAATGTGAGTTAACATAAAGGGAATGTCCTGGCTACAGCAGCCATTAGAACAGTGGTGCATAAAGAACCTGGTTGTCCGACCATGCCATGTCACACACGGAAGACCACAATTATGAGAGGAAAGCGGCCTACCCAGGCTTCTCTGTGGAGCACTGCTCCATGCCAGGCTCTGTGCTGGGGCCTGGGGACACAGAGGATCAACACAGGCAAGGTGTGCATCCACGGCGGCTTCGCTGTGATGAGAAGGGAAAAGCAGCCAGCCAACAGGACTTGCACTCAGGCCTCCGGGCTCCAGGGCCTGCGCTCCTTTGTGGTTTCCAAGGTCCTTTCTTCCTGACCTGGGATTTCCTAGTGGGAGACTGGATGATGGAAGGAGTGTGGGCGTGGCCTCGGAGGCTGTCCTCCCCATGGAGCAGGGGGCCTGGGAGCCTGTGGTTCAGTCCTCTGACTCCTCTTCCCAATCAGGACTTGGTCTTTGACCTGGGAGACCCTGTGAGGTGGGAGTACATGCTCTTGGGCACCGATAAGCCTCACCTGTCCCTGACTGAAGAAGACGATGAAGAGATGAACGATGATGATGTGGAGAATCTGGTGAGACTCGGCGGCATGTGGAGCCAGGGAGTGGGGGGCTTTGCACCCTGTCTTGCTTCGGGCAGACTGAAAGAGTTCCATGAAAGCACGTACGTGTCTTGGGAGGGGGTCCAGTGGACCAATGATAGATTCCTCAGAGCAGAAGAGCCTGGACACTGCCCTCACTTTACAGATGGGTAAACTGAGGCCCAGACACATCCAGTGAACCTGTCTGGGCGCCCTGTTGGCTAGAGGAGGGTTGGGACTTGAACTCAGGTCTCCCGCCCATACATAGCCCACCCCTCTCAGGGGC
>PVJS01015117.1:0-39358 GCA_004027185.1 Glis glis
TGTGTGTGTGTATGGTATTTGGGATTGAACCCAGGGACATTCTACCTCTGAGAAACAACCCCAGCTCTATTTTATTTTGAAACAGGTCTCACTAAGTTGTGGAAAGCCTAAATTGCTGAGGCTGGCTGTGAACCTGAGATCCTCCTATCTCAGCCTCCCAAGTACTGAGATTACAAGCGTGCACCACCACACCCGGATTCCCAGCTAGTTTTATAGATGTTTCTCTCTAATCTTCATCCCCATTATCATCACCAATCAGCATCAATCAGAAACCTACTATGTACATGGTCCCATGCTAACTACTTGATATGGATGATCTGATTTAATCCTCAGAGATCGCCACACTTGAGTATAGCTTTTGGAATGAGTACATAGGTACTCATTCCAACTTGATAAACAAAGACTGAGGCACAGAGAGGTTGAGGAACATGCATGAGGCTATGGAGTTCAAGTCTGGTTTACTAAATGGTGCTACCAGATTCCAAACACAGGTTGGTATGACTCGATAGTTTGTGTCATCAATAGCAATGCCCCATGTGAATCTGTGCTGTCCAGGCTTGTCCCCATGGTTGTGTGGGTCTGTATCTTGGGCACAGACATTTCTTGGCTTTTATTCAGCCAGACCTGCTATTCCAAAAGTAATTTGGAGAAAAAGGAGGAGAGGAGGTAAAAGCACAGAAGACATTTGGAGCCTTGGCCAGCTCCTCTGATTGTATCTCGTGGCACTCAAGGGGCCATGTAAATAAATATGTTCAAGGAGAAAAAGGTCTTTACATGACTATTATTAGGTCTCTCTCAATGGAAGAAAAGAAATAAATATATTGGCTGAAATGAATACTAACCTCAGTTTGATCCAGAAAAGAGAAACAGTTGGTTGTGAATAGCTACTGTAATGAATTGATGCCGTAAGCCATTAATAATGAGTTTATTTTAGAGATTTTTGTCTTTGCTATCTGACCATTGGCTAAAGACCAAAAACTCAGCCAAGGATACTAAAGTTCAAGTCTAACTTGTCCTGGGGATTTGCTTTATTTCCTGAAGGATTTTTTAAAAATAAAACCCAGCTTCTTGTATTGTTTTAAATTTAACATGGAGATGAAATTCATTTCAGGAGTTTGAGGCTGTTTCTTTCTATTTTCTGCATTATTGTTTTTTCCCCACTCACTTCCACAGCCTGAAGCTAGTCTTCAAGAGGAGAGTCTAATTCACTTGGGATAGAGGCTGCTTGATTTATGGGGGTTAAAAATTCTTGACAGAAGCATATGCTGGGGCTTTTGTTTGGTACTGGGGATTAAACACAGGGGCATTCTATCTCCAAGCTACATCCCCAGCCCTTTTATTAAATTTTCATTTTGAAACAGGGTCTCACTAAGTTGCTGAGGCTAGCCTCAAACCTGTGATCCTCTTTTCTCAGCCTCCCAAGTATGTTGAGGCTTTTATAAGGATTTCCCACCCTAAAAGTCAAGAGGCCAGAGGGAGGTGGTCCTTTGCAGGGGTTCAGCAATGTCATTTTGCAGAGGTGCAGGCTGATTTTACAGGAGGAAAAGAAGACCCATGCCTGGGATATGAGCAATACTTCCAGAGGTTGTAGCGGTGCTGGGGATCAGAGAGAAGGGTGTCGACTTCCTATTCAGCTCCTTGGCTCCAGCTAGGGATAACTAGGTGGGGCATGGTGCAGGTTGCCAGGAGAGGGAGCAGATGAGGTCGGGGGCCCTGGCAGAGGAGGCCCACCCACTGACGCGCCCCTCACCTGTCTTTACTCTGCTACCCAGGGAGAGAAAAGGCTTTGAAGACAGTGGGGCTGTCTGCGTGGCTGAACTGGCCCTGTGTCAAGCCAGTGGGTAGCAACAAAAGAGCAGTGCTCTAAGAAAGGGGTGAGGGCTGCCAACACAGAAACCATCACCCCCTTTTAGAAAGCACCTCATTTTTAAAAGGACCACCAGGGAACTGGTTTACTCAAGTGCAGTGGTGCATGGGGTTGCAGCTGCTAGTGCTATGCACGCGCGCGCACACACACACACACACACACACACACACACATGCACACACTCTTATGTGCAGACGTAGAACTGGGTAGCAGCTGCTTCATTCTTTCTTTGAACATCTTTTTTTCTTTTGGTACTAGGAATTGAATCCAGGGGCCTTCTACCTCCGAGCTATACGCCCAGCCCTATTTTATCTTTTATTTTGAAAGAGTCTCACTAAATTGCAGAGGGTGTTGCTAAGTTGCTGAGGCTGGCTTTGAACCTGCAATACTCCTGTCTCATCCTCCCAAGAACTGGGATTACAGGTGTGTGCCGCCACGCCCAGCTCTTTGAACATCTTTCTGAGTGACCAACACTAACTTTTTGTGGTCTTTTAAAAACAGAAGGTCAGAAACACAGCTCAATTTTCTTTAGGGCCAAGATCATTAAAACACTGATCCCTCTACCCTCTATACTGCTGCAGAAGGTTAACAGATGCAGGGATTGCCTAAAGCACAAATGGTATGCCTTGACTGGGCAGTGGGCAAAGAGGTGGTTTGGCCAAAGTTTTGGAAGGGCTTTACCTTTAACAGTATCTACGTTGGAACTGCATTAGTTTTGAATCCATTCTGCTAGGGATAACTAGGTGGGGCATGGTGCAGGTTGCCAGGAGAGGGAGCAGATGAGGTCGGGGGGCCCTGGCAGAGGAGGCCCACCCACTGACGTGCCCCTCACCTGTCTTTACTCTGCTACCCAGGGAGAGAAAAGGCTTTGATGACAGTGGGGCTGTCTGCGTGGCTGAACTGGCCCTGATATTTGGGGCTGTGGGAAAGCCTCTACTCTTGAGAGTTATGGTGGTGTTGATATTAAAAGGAAACTTCAGAAAAATATGGAGACCTCCCAGCAGCAGCCCTGTCCCTCTTCCCACTCTGTCCTCCAGAGTGTCTCTTTCAGAAGCACCACTTATGGGTAGACTTCTTGTTCCTGCGCTGGGGTCAGATAAGACAAAGTAGAAACAAAGCATTGATTGTGGTTTTTCACCTGTTCTAAGTATCCATAAGCAGGTGGTCGGGGGCTCGGAGGACATGAATCAAATGATTTCCATTCGTGGACGTACTTGTGTGACAGCTCTTGGGGAAGCTGCATTTTGTAAAAGCCCATGCGCCCCATGCTGTGAGCCCCCAGGCCCAGCATGGCCTTCTCATAACTCATCCTGCGTCTGTTCTCTGCTCCTGTGCCCCACTCCAGTCCTTCCCACACCCAGCAAATCTCACAGCTCTCTCTCTTCCTTCAGGAAGCTGGACAGAACTGTTCCAAAGTGTTTCTTACTTCCCATCCAGCTAAATTATGATGAAAAATGAATTGTGATCTTGATGCTCTACTGAGCTCAGTACAAATTCATTACTCTGGTTCTAAAGGGGTCAGTACTTCATGGTGGCCCACTTCTTTTTTGGGGGAAACAATCTCTGATTTCCAGCTCTGTAGACCCCAACTGCCTCACGCCACTGTTCTTCACACATTTAGGTAGTGTTTTAAAAAGGGCCGAGTAGGGCCTGGGTAGAGGACAGGCATTTCCACATTTCCAGAGTGATGGATTTATCTAGAAGAAATAAAAAAGGATACTGGAAATTCTGCCCCTAAACTCAGTTCATAGCTGAAGCACAGACACCCAGATTTGTGTGTGTGTGTGTGTGTGTGTGTGTGTGTGTGTGTGTGAGATACTGGGGATTGAACCCAGAGGCATTCTACCTCTGAGCTATACCTCTAGACTTATTTTATTTTGAAACAGGGTCTCACCTAATTGCTGAGGCCCTTGCTAAGTTGCTGAGGCTGTCCTCAAATCTGTGATTCTCCTGTCTCAACCACCCAAGTACTGGGATTACCCGAATGTACCACTAAACCCTGCTACCCAGTAATTTTTCATCGAGGGAACATTTGAGAATCCCTAAGTCTTCTATTCCCCCATACCCAGGCACTTTTGTGTAACTTTGCATTAGTTATTCTTTTTAAAAAATTCATTATACTTTTATTGGTGCATTATAATTATACATCATAATGAGGTTCAGAGTGATAGAAACACACACGCACACAGCACTTGGACTGTTTCCCTCTCGATCCTACCCCATTCCTCCTTCCCTGTACACGTTACTGAGATCAGTATTGCTAATTTCATGTATGTATTAGCATTATTTTAACTGTTTTCTTCATCAAGTCTCCTTCCTCCTCCACCTCTCTCCCTTCATCCCCTTCTACTATTTTACTGGTCTCTCTCCTCCTTTATCTGAAGTCCCTTTTGTTTCCTCTTTTTTCTCTAGCTTCCACATATTAGAGAAACATACAACCCGTCACTTTCTGAGACTGGCTAGTCTCACTTAGCATAATATTCTCTGGTTCCATCCATTTTCCTGCATATGACAAAATTTTGTTCTTCTTTATGGCTGAGTAAAATTCCATTGTGTTTCTATGCTAACAATTTTGTAATCCATTCATCTGTTAGTAATTCTTAAATCTAGGACTCTATTAGCTCAGTCCTCAGCACTAAGCCCCACAGTGACATTTCCTACCTCTGGGCAAAGATGCTGGCCACAGTGAGCTTCAGCTTGTTTTGGGTGTGGCCTAAGCACCCTTGGGGTGAGGGTTTCCTAGTCTTGGAACCATACGATCTATAAACAATGAAAGATTACTTCCTGTGTAGAGGGCTGTGATAGGAAGCCATGTTGAGCCGCACATGGCATGTCCAGGCCTTTTTTGTCAACCAACACCTCCCCCAGATAGTCCATTGTTCTTTATCAGAGAGCCCTGTGGCCAGTTCCCAGAGAAGGACCACTGGAGCAAGAGCCCTATATTTGCAATTATTTAATTATAGCAATACAAGACTCATCAGAAATATTAACTGGGGCATGCAGTACTACTTATGCATGGGTTGTCAAACAGGAACTCCAAAAATTTCTCACTCGTACGCCCTCAGAGCCCTGCCCTACTTCTCCTCTTCTGTGGGCATTTGTCCACCGGGGAACACAGTGCTTTCTCCTCCTGTGTCCCTCTGGCCCCTCTGGCACTGTCTTACGTGGTACCTGGATGTTGACACCTACGTCATTTCCTGGAGGAACAGGCCTTGCATTTCTCATTTCCCATCATCTAATGTACTGTTTTATACACAGCAGGGGTTGATGTATTTTTTTTTTGCAGTGCTGGGGATTAAACCCAGGGGTGCTCTACCACTGAACTACATCCCCAGCCCTTTTTATTTTTTATTTTGAGACAGGGTCTTGCTAAGTTGCCCAGGCTGGCCTGGAACTTGCCTCAGACTCTCTAGGTGTCGGGATTACAGGCAGGTGCCATCATACTCTGCGATATATTCTAATTAAGTTGTGTTCTCAGTGACATTCATTAGTCACCAGGTCATTGGTGTTCATAAGCAAGTCAACTCTGGTCAAGAGAATGGAGAGAGAGAGAGAGAGAGAGAGAGAGAGAGAGAGAGAGGGAGAAAGAGAGCGAGAGAGGGAGAGAGAGATTGTTAATTAAGGCTCAACTGCTCTGAGTACAAGTTCAGGAATGGTGAGCCATATAAGCTAATGGCATTTGGTGCAGAGAGGAAGAATAAGGAAAGGCTGTCCCTACACAAATGAAAAGAATCAGGAGCAAAGATTAAAAGTATGGAAGCAGGCATTTGGGGACATGAGCTAAGCAGGAACTACACTGCAGGGGTGAACCTCCCTCAGGCATAGGAGGACCCCTGTGGGAATAAACAGAGGCAGGTAGGCAGAGTTCACAGTTAAATTTGTCTTTGACACATGAGTTTGTGGGGTGAGTATTCTTGGGGGCCCTAAGCCTGGATTTGAGCCTGATCACTTCTGTTTACCAGCCATGTCACCTTGGATAAACCAAAGAGCAGCTTCCTGAGGGCCCACGGAACTATTTATAGTACTGACACAATGACATATGGGTTTCTGCGTCAGAAACCTGCTGGAAGCACCAAGAATGGCGCTTCATGTCCTTCTTGAGGGTGTCTGGAGTGTCAAAACCCATCAACATCTGCTTTGTAAGGACATGAGGCCATTTCAGTGTAGATGAGTGCTGTTATTTTCAATCCCAGGTCCCCTTTCCCTCACCTCCCACTTTTTTTTTTTTGTGGTACCGGGGATTGAACCCAGGGGCGTTCTACCTCCGCGCTACACCCCCGGCCCTATATTTTTATACTTTATTTTGAAACTGGGTCTCACGAAGTTGCGGAGGGCCTCACTAGGTGGAGGGAGAGGGAGAGGGGGGGGGAGAGAGAGAGAGAGCGAGCGAGCTGAGGCTGGCCGCGAACCCGGCCTCACTAGGTGGAGGGAGAGGGAGAGAGAGAGAGAGAGAGAGAGAGGGAGAGAGAGAGAGAGAGAGCGAGCGAGCTGAGGCTGGCCGCGAACCCGGATCCTCCGGTCTCCGCCTCCCAAAGCACTGGGATTACAAGCGTGCGCCACCACGCCCGGCTCACCTCCCACTTCTTTCTGCTTCATCCAATCCAATTTTAGTGGGACATACTTATATCTTTCTTAGGAACATCCATTCTCACCTTCTTTCTTTCTACCGAAGTTTTTAATCAGTCATTTACAACTTAGCCCATCCAGAGGTCACGCTCTCCTGAGGAGTTCTGGTGTTGAAGGCAAGTAGGGAGGTGCTGGGGGGAAGTGCCCCCCGAGTGCTCAAGACCACACCACGTGTGCCCATCTGCTCACAAGCCAGACTGGCCCTTCCCATTGCCACCACATTTCATCAATTTTACGGTGTACTATTTTATTTTAACTATTTTCCATTTCAGTGTCTGAAATCATAATGTATCTTTTAATCCTCATTGTTTCTTACTTTAATTGACAGTGTTTTCTTTTTTTGAGTGATTCATAAATAACAGTGCATCTCTCAGTCAAGGGTGTTTCATAGGCAAAAGGCAGCACTGTTCTTATGGAGATAAGCAGGAATTATCAAAGGGTTAAGAGGAGCCCAGGGTGGTGTAGCACGCCTGTAAGCCCAGTACTGGGAAGCTGAGACAGGAGGATTGCAGCTTCAAGACCAGCCTCAGAAATTTAGTTGGACTCCAAGCAACCTTGTGAGACCCTGTTTTGAAATAAAAAGTAAAAAGGACTGGGGGTGTAACTCAGAGGTAGGAAGCCTCTGGGTTCAATCCCCAGTACCACAAAATAGGGGGGTTTAAGAGGAAAAGTGATGAATGGATTATGAAACTGTTATATACACACAATGGAATTTTACTCAGTAATAAAGAAGAATAAAATTATGTCGTCTGCAGGAAAATGGATGGAACTAGAGAATATTATGCTAAGTGAGATTAGCCAGTCTCAGAAAGTGGAGGGCCATATGTTTTCTCTCATATGTGGAAGCTAGGGAGAAATTGGGAAACACAAGGAACTTCAGATAAATGAGGAGAGATATTAGTAGAATAGCAAAAGGAGATTTTGGGAGGTTAGTGGGGAGGTGAAAGGGAAGATTTGATGAAGGAAACAGTTCAAATAATGCTATGTTCATAGATGAAGTTATCAATACCAATTTCAATTTTATGTACAGAGAAGAGGAGGGAGCAGGGTGGACCTGGAGGGAAACACACCAAGTGTGTGTGCACGCATGTCTCTATCACTCTGAACCTCATTATGATGTCTGATTACAATGCACCAATTTTAAAAACAGGAAAAGTGAAGTGAGGGATCAGTTTCCAATGGAATCAGATTAGGAAACAAAAGACAGACGGTTTCATTTTCTTCCACTTTCCTGCTGCCAAGAATTACCTGGATATTTGGATTCTGCCCATTGATATCAGCCTTGGAAAGGTCTGGAAAGTTTGGTAGATCGAGGAGAAAGGACCTGGGGCCGTCTCTCTGCAGTGAAGGGTGCCCGTTCTCCTGTGGGAGCTGCTCTCTGGGGAAGGGGTGGTGTGCAGCCCGGTGGTCCGGATGCTTCCCTGCTGCTTCCTTGGAGGGAGGAAAGCGGGTTTCTGACGCAGAGTCACTTTCCAGATTGAGGTTATTCTAAAACAGACAAATAAGCAAAGAAACAACTAACTAGCAGGCACATGATTAAAAATGCCACTCTTCACACCCATTACATTCAGGAGCAAGGACAAGTCCAGTGGCTGGAATGAAGCCCGCGTAGTGTTCCTAACCCATCTGCTATCATATGGTTTGTTTCCACACATTTCAAATCCAACCATCAGAACTCCCAGCCTGCTGCTTGAGGATTTTCTGAGGGTTAATAAGCTATTGACAATTTATTAAGCATCCAAACACATCAAAATAAAAGTGCTATTTTGAAGGAGAATAGGTGATCATTTAAAGCTGGAACCAACTTATAATTTCTTTCTCATACCTTTAACTGATTAACTACCCTAGATTTAGTTACAGTCCTAGTGCCCAGTTTGGTTTCTTTGGTGTGGGCCATATGGCAAAAGGTCTGACCAAACTGGACAAAAGGCTTTAGAAGGCTGAGATAGGAGGAGTGCAGGTTTGAGGCCAACCTTAGCAACTTAGACGCTCAGCAACTTAGCGAGACTCTGTTTAAAAAATAAATAAATAGAAGAGGCTGGGGGTTGTACCTTGGAGGTAGAATGTCCCTGGGTTCAATCCCCAGTACCAAAAAAAGGCTTAAGCAAATTTATTGATTATATACATTCATTTATTTATCTATCCATCTCTCCCTCCCTTGCTCTGTCCATCTATCCATTCACATCTGTCCATTCATCCATCCATCCACCCATCCATCTTTCTCTTCATTTGTTTATGTCCATTCATCTATCATCTATACATCCATCTATCTGTCTATCTTCTGTCATCTATCTATCATCTATCTAATCAACAAATGCCAACAAATGCCAACCTATCTATCTAATCAACACATGCTAGGCGTAGGAGATGCTGCAATGGACAATATAGACATGGGACCTATTCTTTTAGACTGTACATTTAGTTGGGGGAAATAATAAATACTTAGGTAAATAAGTATAATCAGATCAGAGACTAGTGACTGCTAAGAATAAAAGAAAGACAACATGATAGAGAAAATATCAGACAGGTGGCCAGGAAAAACCTCACCAAGAAGGTGACATTTGAGGCAAGATCTGAACGAGGGAAGGAGCCACCTGCAGTGATCTGGGGAATGAATTTAGTAAAAGGGAACACAAATGAGATAAGTCCTTGTAGAGCAGGCATTTGCTTGGCTGTTTTGAGCGGCAGAGGCGAGTGAGGCTGGTGTGGAGCGAAGTTGTTGGAAGAACTACATGAGATGAGGATGAGGAGATCAGGTTGGCCACAGAAAAGGTGACAAAAGGTGTTCTAAAATCTAATGCCTTTATTCTGAAAAGTGCAAGTCTGTTGTTTGTCCCAGCTAGTGAAAAATGTCCCTATTTCCTTGTCGTTGGGGAAACCTTTTCTAGGTATGGAGGAGGGTAGAAGACGCTGGTCTCCTCTCCCAAACCAGCCCTTGCTCCTCTTATTCTGCCTGGCCTCTCCTTGGAGGCTTCCTCTATCCCCTTGGGGGACAGCAATTTCATATTTACTGGTGCGAGGAGAAACAGAGATAGAATTTCGCCAGCCTTTGGGTCAGTGGTTAACGTTCTTGTTATTCTTGGGCATGTTGCAGGGTTTGGGAGTTTTATTCCAGCACCCTGTCTCTACATGCAGTCCTCCCGACCCCCAACCGCAGTGCTTTGACCCAGCCAAAGGGCTGCATCTGGTGTGAAAACACTCAGGACTCTCAGTACCTGAGGTCAAGAGCAACACGGAATGAAACGTGCACAGACCACCTTCGTGAACGTGTGAAGAGGCCAGGAGGAGGTCAGAGAGCTTGTCTGTCTCCTCTTTAAAACACGCAGTCACAGCGGGGGAAGCTGGCTGCTCATCATGTTTTTGCTTGCCCTTCGTTTTCTGCTCTGGAGATATGTATGGCCAGGGGCAGTGTCTTTGTTCACCTTTCCAGACACCTCTCTGCCATGGTTTTCTCTTGGCATATCCTTGGAGAGGGAGTTGCCCTGGCATCCTGAGGCGTTGCTCAATGCAACAGAGGCCAGACGTATTATTCTTTGATTGATTCCAGCATGAGAGAGAGAGAGCATGTGTGTGAAGTGTAACATGCGCAAAGGGAAGATAACTGAATGCAATTGTTCCCTTGCTTTTATCCCTGAAACTTCCTCAGTGGTGTTAGGGAGACAGTTGGATTCCCCTAGATAAGGTCTCAGGAATATAAGTCCCTGAGGGGCCCAGTATTTGCTTCCCAGTTGCTTTATGGGTCCCTGCAAATCAAGCCCCAACTTCATTACAGCAATTGAGGCATAGTCTTCATTGGGTTAAAAATGGAAATCTTCTTTGCTCCCTGCCCCGCCCCCCTTTGTGATACTGGGGATTGAACTAAGGGGCATTCTACTTCCAAGCTACATCCCCAACCTTTTTTAAAAAAATTTGTTTTGAGCTGGGCATGGTGGAGCATGCCTGTAATTCCAGCACTTGGGAGGCTGAGACAGGAGGATCGCAGATTTGTAGCCAGCCTCAACAATTTAAGGAGACCCTGTTTCAAAATTAAAAAAAAATAGGGCTGGGATATAGCTCAGAGGTAGAATGCCCCTGGGTTCAATCTCCAGTACCACAGAAATAAATAAATAAATTTTTTGTTTTAAAACAGGGTTTGTGAGCCGAGTGTGTTGGCAAACGCCTATAATCCCAGTTCTTGGGAGGCAGGTTCAAGCCAGCCTTGGCAACTTAGTGAGGCTCTCAATAACTTTGTAAGACCTATTTTGAAATAAAAAATAAAATAGGACTGGGGGTGTAGCTCAAAGGTAGAATGCCCCTGGGTTCTATCCCAGCACCACTAAATAAATAAATTAAGCAGAGTTTGCTAGGTTGCTGAGAGTCATGTCATGTTGCTGAGGTTGGCCTCCAACCTGGGATCCTACTGTCTCAGCCTCCCAAGTACTGGGATTACAGGCATGAGCTACCATGCCTGGCTGCTTTCCCCTTTAATGAAATAGTTTTTCTATTACTAAAATGACAACAACGACGACAACAACTACTACTAAAACTTACATTTTAGAAGGAGAGGTAGGGAATCTATTTTTGCTGCTATTTTACAGATGTCTGAAAAAGGGTCAGAGGACTGCAAGTTTGAGGTCAGCCTAGGCAACAGAGGAAGACCCTGTCTCAAAAATAAAATAAAAAAGTACTGCAGATGTAGCTCAGTGATAGAGCACTTGCTTAGCATGTGAGAGTCCCTGGGTTCAATCTCCAGTACTGGAAAAAAAAAAACAAGTCTGATTACTTGATCTGACTCTTGAATTTTTCGTGATAGGAAATGCACCATTACAGAGTGGTGGATTAGCCAAAGACTAAACAAACCTCTTAAACTCTCTATGGCTCAAAGACCCTTCATGTAAAGCAGAACAGATAATGACTGTTCTGTACTGTCCCAGCAGGAGTTCAAGGTAACCGGGGTCGAGTTGGGTCTGGCTGTGTCTACACAATAAAAGAGAAGTGCAGAGTTGGGGCCACTGACTGGGCAATTCAGGCCACAAGTGGCTCTGCTGGGAATAGTCCGAGGACTGGAGCTCCAAGTATGTTTTGGCTTAGTTACACACACAGTTGTGGCGTTGCTCCATCTCTCCCAACCACCCTGCCTCCAGACACCAGCTCAGAGCTTGTAAAGTATTTGAAAGATGAGAAGTAATAAAGCAATGCTAATCATGATCTCTGAATATCTGAATTCCTCTTGCACCTCCTCCAAGACATTGTTAACTGGAAACTTTGGCTCCCTGAAATGCCATGACCCCAAATTGTTCAGAAACTGGAAATCCTAGGATAGGGGAAGGGTGTCTAAGAATGCCCCCAATAAAATGGGACTCCATTTTATTCAATCAATAATAAGATTGGGGAGTGGCCGTTATCTTGGTAATCTAGAGTTTAAATCTAGGTTAGGTGACAACAGACAGGATCTGCTAACAATCTGGGAAAAGTCCTTTTTTCATCTTTTCCCAAAGGCACACACTACAATCTTCCTTGCAGAGTGCCCTCTGAGGTCCTTGTGAGGAATGAGAACATCAGTCCTTCTCTCTTGATATCACAGAGCTCAGTTACTGAGTGTCCTACTTCAATTATTCTAGCCGAGTAGAGATTCTCAGGAAGGGTGCATCTCAATGTAAAGATTGAGATAGTTTGTATTTTATTTGAACAAACTCTTCCCTGAAGATGAGAGCTTAGGAGTGTCTGGGGATTTATGAAGAGAAACATCACCATACTTTCTGAGATGCGGGATTCGTTTTGCCTGAATTAAAGTGGAACAAAGGTGAAATATTTTTTTCCCCACAATATGTCTTTGAGTTGATCTTCCATCCATGAGTTCACCTTGGTAATGTTCCCTTTTGTGATGCTAATTTTAGAAGTGTGACTCAAAATGAAAAGGGACACAGAAGAACTAAAGCTATGACATGGTTTATGCACAAGCTCTACTCAACTACTGAGACAGGTGATCCATGTTGGTCAAATTATCCAGATACTGCTCCATGCTCCCCTCCTTGTACATAGCAACTGCTCCTTTATTATTTTACAGACAATTCTCATCTATAACAGAAATAGTCATTAAAACACCATGCTCTGGTGGCTTCGTAGCTTGCCTCAGATGGTAGTACTGTGGCAGACACTGCAATTGCCTACTCGATGTCCATATCCCTCTTATTCACACTGTTTCAGGTGGGAACAGGGCTGGCTAAAACATTTCCCAGCATTCATTGCAGCTGGGGTGACCATGTGACACAGGGTCTAAGTAGTAGGGGTAAGTAGAAGGGGCCTGCTCGCACTAACTGCTGAAAAGGGGGCAGATTCAGTTTTGCCTTTTGTCTCTCTCTCGTCTGCCTTCTGCCTGAACTGAGGACACAGAGCTTGAAGTGAAATGGGGCAGCTGGTAGACACGAGGATGAAAGCTGTATCTAACTAAGCACAGCTGACTAGGAAGACGGCAGGGCCCAGGCCCTGAGAGCAAGGTGGTGCTGCCATGTCAGACCTGGAGTGGTGACCTCAGAATGTCTTTAACCATTATCACTCGCATCAATGCTAACATTTATAGTGCTGCAGCACCAGGAGCAATGTTTTCTTTTGTGATTCTAATTTTAGAACTGGGACAATCCCTAAAAGGTGAAAAGTGAAGTCCTCTATTCTATTTTACTGGCTAATGCATCAGTTTTTACGGTGGTACCATGCTGTTTCAGTTACTATAGTGAGTATTCAGTAATTAAAAAAAATGAAATCCTGTCATTTGTGGCAATGTGGATAGAACTGGAGGACACTGTGTTAAGTGAAATAATCCAAGCACAGAAAGACATGTTCTCACTTATTTGTGGATGCTAAACAAATCACTCAATGAAGAAGAGGCTTAAATAGTGGTCACTAGAGACTGAGAAGGGGAAGGGGAAGGAGGGATGGAGAGAGGTTAGATAATGAGCACCAAAACAGAGTTGGATAGGAGAAATTAGTTCTGGTGTTTGATGCCACTGTAGGGTATATTCTACAACAATTTATGATACATTTCAAAATAACCAGAAGAGGTCAGAAATTCCTAAAACAGAAATGATAAATGCTTGAGGAATTGGAAATGTGAATTACTCTGATTTGTTCATTACACATTTTATACATGTATTGAATTATCATACTGTACCCCATAAATATGCACAAATACTATGTGTCAATAGAAAGTAATAATTAAAATCCTTGTTTAGCTAGTAGACTACATGTTGAATTTTCTGACTTTTGCAACTGAACAGAGTCCCCAGCTGACAGAAGCACTGGCAGGGCATTTGGTGAAACACGAGAGTGAACTTCACCACGGCAGCCAGGGCCCCAGCGCTGTGTCTGCTGCTCTGCTCACTTTCCTAATATCCTATTCCAAATCTGCATCTACGCCTTATGCATCTATTTACAGCATCTTTTCACCATTTCAGCATCTACACGCTACATTCCTCAAATCTATTGTTCGCTGGGCACGTAACATTTCCTTTACAATTGTCTTAAGATACTCAGCCAGTGTCAAGGGGTTGGCCTCGCTCAAAGGCACCAGAGCTCTTTGGCAAGTGGCTGAGTCCAGAGCTTCAGCAGGGCAGGTATGGACGAATTAGGGAGCAAGGAAGCTCTCAGTGATTGACAGGCTCCTCTAGAAAGAACACAGGAACCAACTTAAAGGCCCCCCATTGCTCAAAGTAATATTAGATAATTCGGGCATTAGATTAATATTAAATGAGATTTGGGCATTATTAAAAAAAGAACAACTACTGTACTTGACTGATGCACACTGAATCTGTGAAAATTCATGAGCTTATGATGAGGTTAGAAAAGGGAAAAAATCAGAGGAAAAAAAACAGAGCAGGTGAAGAGAACAGGGGAGGTGGGCCAGGATGACCTTGAGCCCTGGCGGAGGCTGGTTTACACAGGGCTTCAGAGCTGCAGTGGAGTGGGCATTCTGATCAGTGCTGCCCTGCAGCCTTAGCGTGAGATCGCCGCGTGAGTGATATAAACGGCAGGTCTTGCACCCAGGCGTCTCTGCCCACCCTTTCCACTAGGCTACCACATGCCTGGTGGCCTCGGACAGGTCACCTGGAGGCTTGCTGATGCTGTCCGGTGCTGGGATCTCCTCCTTCCTTCCTCGCTCTCATCGCCTGGGAGTAACCCTGGGAGAGCTCTGCTGAGAAGTGAGAGGGAAAGCTCTCCTCTGTAGGCTGCACGAAGCCTCTGAGCTGATGAACCCAGATTCTTTTATCATCTGTGTCCTTCATGCTGAGCACAGCACTGGCCCAGGACCACGGACGTCCGACCACTGCCTCTAGCCACTGCATGGCTGCAGCTGCTCATTTTGGCTGTCCTTGTGACCAAGGTGAATTACCATGGCCACATCAAGGCTCTGAGTGGTCAGAATCGCCAGAGTCCCCCAGCTGGACATTTGGCACAGGCAGATGAATGTGAAGAAGGAATGAGGTTCTCATTCCTTCTTGTCCTCAGCCACAAGACAAGTTAGAATGATCACCACGGGAGGAAGATCAAAGTGCAGAAATGGGCAATAGATCCACCTTTGGAAAAAGAAGTGTGCTGCTGTTCCAGCCTGTGAGTAGCCACCAAAGAGTCTGCAAACACCAGCCAAAGACAGGCATGTGAAAATCATAGCTGATTGGACCTCTTCCAGAGCCTCCAGAAGAGGCACAAACTAGTAACGAATTGTGGCTGTCTAGGACAGTTTTAGTGCCTTTTCTTTTTAAGACTGTGGTAACTATTCCCAGATTAACACAACCAGGCAGACTTCTTGGAGGCAGACTGGATGGCAGATTCCTGGAGGGCAAAGAACAGGCCATATCTGCAATCTCCGAGTCCCACACCCCCCAATTCCACAAGCTCGGGGGGCACCCAATAAGTACTAGTTGATGATAATGATGGCTATGGGCCTTGTTAGATTTTGTTTTAATTAGGCTCAGGCTGCAGGCCTCATTACCCCTAATGTGGCTTTTATGTGGGATGCTAAAGAAAAAAAATCTAGGAATCTTCTATTGAAGATATTAAAGAAGATATTATTAGCAATGCATTTGGTCTTATAGACTTTGAACAACAAACAACAGAGATTATAATTAACATCACTGCAGTCTCCCTCCTTAAATGTACTAACAATATAGCTAATTAGCAATATGTCCTCATTTGGAGCTGGACATCTGCATATTATTATCGACAATGCTTATTTCCTTTTTCCAGATTAAAGGAAGCCATACTGCACCCAGGCATATGGCTGTGCTCCTTCCACATTAAACCACTCGATTTTCTTCTACCCACCATAAACATGCTGGAGGTTTTTTTATCTATGTTGGGCATCGATTTTGTCTGGAAAACTTCTACACATTAAAAATAAATTCCAGAATGCCACTGGTGGGATTTCAAAGGGAAGAGCAAAAGTTTCCCCATTTGGAAAGATAAAAGAATAAAGGGCACAGCAATTATCTTTACACCTGATTGAGGAGCAAGCACTCCTCGGAAGAGAAGAGCAAGAGAATGAGTGGGATGGGTTTCGGGTCTTAACATCTGTTTTCTCAGGCGGGCGCACTTGTTCTTAGTGCTCAGGAAGGTGGGATGGAGATCATCGACCTAGGAATGGCAGCAGGGGTTGGTGGAGGCTTTTCTGTGATGTGTTATAAAGAGGTAACCAGGATCCATCTGTGAGAAAACGTGCAACACGAGTGCATGGACAGCAAAACTGGCCACCGTCTGTATTTGCTCTGTCTGAGTGTGAAGGTAATAGCTCCTCTTCAGGCAGCAGAAACAGCGCAAGTATTAATGGCCCCGTTTTATAGCAAGCACAAAACTGCAATGACCCTTTAGTAAATCTTCCTGGCAGAGGGGAAATGGCCAGACATGTGCTCGGTTTTTGTGGGAGGGTCTTGAAGACAGCCCCGGGAGCTGCAAACACAGGCACATCGTGTTCAAGAAGGCAGGAGTGTCACGGTCCTGGGTGGGAACCAAGGAGCTGTCTGTTGAAAGTAGGACTAAGAGCTGGGGAGCCTCTCCTTACGGTGGCAGAATGTGTCACGAGGATGTTTACTTTAGGGCAGGGGAGTGACCTTGCTTAGGATCTCAGGCGATGCTCATCGCACTCGGGCAGGCTCTGTGCGGGAAGGGGCCGTCCACCCCTGTGCATCTTCCCTAATGAAGGCTCTTGGGACCAGCTGGCAGGATGGAAGTCGACACCTCACTGGTTCATCTTAAATACTTCTGTGAATTGCTGTGATCTTGAAACCATATGGATTGTGGGTGACTTTTCAAGCTGTGCTTTCTCCATTGCTACCAAAGAAAACAGGGGTAACTTTCCAAGACCCATTTCCTTTACATCCTGTTAGCTAAAGAATGAACTAAAAGGAAGCTTGGATGATTCTTCCAAGTCTAAGATAACATAAGAAGTCGAGTATAAGGGTGGAGAGCCAATTTGGCCCCCAAACTTCAATCCATCATTTAAAATATCCCTGCAAATGGAAGGAGCTGGAAATATTGTGCTTTCCAGCATCCTTTTCAGGAGGAAGGTGGACTGGTCTAAAGCAACATTTTGATAAATGCCTTGGGGTGTGAGGCCAGCCCTCCTCAGGATGGGGTTAAGGGCAAAACTTGGTCTCTGGGTATGAGAATTCAAGGCTAGAGTGAACTTGCCAAGAACGGTAACAGACAAGCCAAGGGTGGCCACCAGGGGGCTTTGGTCCCTGCTCCTCCGCTTCGTTAACGAGGATGGATTACTGTGTTTTTTCAAGTTGTGCTTTTCCCATTGTTGGTAAAGAACACCGAGCGTTGATTATCTAGCACCCATTTCCCAGGACCCACTTTGAAGAGGTATCAAATCATCAGTGTGCCTAATCGACCCAACTGTCTGGGTCCTCCCTTGAACAAAAGGAGTGTCAAACAGGATAGGGAAACCCTGCAGCTGGACATCCCCCGCAGTGATTCTGTGTCTCCCCACATGGAATGAGGGGGATCAAAGGCCACAGCTGGTGCTCTGCTGTTGGGAGAGAGACCCCAGAAGGCAAGCCGAAGAGCACGGCAGGGCAGAGTCCAGAGGCTTAGAGCGGGGGCAGGGTGGCTTGTGGAGCCTTGCTCAGTTATTATTCAAAGTAGGGAGATGGATTCTTCTCAATACCTAAAGTCAAGACTCCTTAGTGAAACCTTACACAAAGCTCTCCATGTTCAAGTACCTCTAAAATAGGTTTGAAAGAGAACTGGGCCCTAACCTTGGGATCCAAGAAAAGGGCTGATGGTATTGTGGAGGGGTCTGGGCCAGGAGCTATGAGGTCTGGGTCTGGGCCTCAACATTGCCTCTTCCTAGTTTTGTGAATTTTGGCAATTTACTACACCTTTGTACCTGTGGTAGAGTGTTTTGTAAAAATGTCCACAGATTCCTCCTCTCTAAATATCTATGCCTCGGGTAGTTGCCTCCTACATAGTCTTTGAGCTTGGGCATGTTATTTACTGTGGCCAATGGGACAAGAATAATGAGGAGAGACTTGACAAGTGCTTGCGCAATGGGGATTGCTGATTTTTGTGGCTTTTGGAGTTCTGTAGAGAATCCTGGGCTAGCCTGTAATGGTGAGAGACAGGTGGAACAGAGACCATCTGTCCCAGACCAACCAGCCTGTCAATGGTCATTCATTCAGATGGAGATCATCCTGGAACATCCAACCCAGACTAGAAGAGCCACCCAGCTGACCAGAGAATTGTGAACAATAATAAACATTTGTGGTTTTAAGCTATTAAATTCAGAGTGCTTTGTTATGCAGCCAAAGCTAACTGATACAGGATCTCAGTTATTTCTTCTATACAACCTTGGTCATGGCGAGGTAGTATGGGAACTGTAGAAAACCTCCCAGTCCATTCAGTTCTGCTGCCGTTGCAATGGAATTCTCAAGAGATATTTGTTCAGAAGAAATCATGTCACAACAATTTTTTTTCTTTTTTAAAGCACCCTATTCTGAATACTGACAATGTGAAATTAGGGGTGGGGAGGTTAAACAAAAACTTAATGGTTCTAAATGCATAAAATACTATCTTTAATGACTAGGGCACCTTCTCCTTTCCCTTTGCATACCTTCTAACTTGAAATGGAGCAAGATCTATTGGAAAATTCCAGCCCCCTGCCTATTACTTCCTTAATTTATATGTGCTTCTTTTTTAATAGCTTCATTGCCACTTTTTCAAAGATTCAGAGCTGAGACTTAACAACTCTCTCTCGCACTTTCATGATGCACCTGTACAACTCTGTGGATTGCCAGAAACTAGTAATGCCCATTTATTAGGAAACCCCCCACTGACACTATAAACAATTACAAAGCTATCACAGACCAAATAAGGCCTGAGGCAAAGAAAGAGCTTTAAGCCACCAGGACCGGTCCTTTCCCACCTGCCTATCCAGATTGTTCTTATTTGGACTGCTGTTCTGGACTCCACCAGGGAAATAGTTTGATCCTTGCTTGAAGAATTGGCAGCCAATGAAATTGTGAGTCCTTGACTTAGCTTGGCTAACCTTTCTCTATAAATGGTTGGGATGTTTGTCCTATTCATGGATTCATTCAACAAACACTTCTTAGGTATCTATTATGTACCAGGTACTGGGTTGAGATGGTACCAGTAACACATAGCTTGTTAAGATAAATTATATAAAACTTGGAAATGAAGCAGAAGGATGACTTCAGGCTTATCAGTTCATACTGGACCACAGTATGACAGGCCTGCCCAAGGCTATTTAATTCTGTAGGAGAAGCATCTTTGTTTGATTTATTATTTACTATTGATTAGGGCCAATATGAAAAGTCATATGCTAGCCAAGCATGGTGGTGTACACCTGTAATCCCAGTACTTGAGAGGCTGAGACAGGAGGATCAGAGGTCCGAGGCCAGCCTTGGCAATTTAGCAAGACCCTGTTTCAAAATGAAGAATAAAAAGGGTTGGGGGTATAGCTCAGAGGTAGAATGCCCCTGGGTTCAATTCCCAGCACCAAAAAAAAAAAAAAAAAAAAGTTACATGCTAGCTTGTAGATTTTCATCCTGTAGAAATGTGATATGTTTGGTCTGGTAGGAACAATAACTCAGTTTTATGTCCTAGAGGACATTAGCCAATTTTGTTTATGTCTAAAAATTTACTTCATCACGATTTTCCCAACTCACTTTATAAATACATATTCCTCAAATGCTCTGAACTGGCATTGGCCAGTAATTTTTGTAATCTTTGTCATTTTTTGGCATGTGTTTATTCTATTTTGTCATGATGGACTCATGTTCTTAATATTCTGAAAATTGTATTTGGACAGGTTTTTTCATTAAGGAGTTTGGATTTCAGAGGGAAAGTTAAGAAATGCTTATACATTATATATAAATGCAAGGTGGAAAGTGGGAAATTCTTAAGGAGTATAAGTTTTCAAGGTGAGGAAGTAAAATTATAGTGACCCCACAACTCACTGTCTGTTGGCTCTTTTTTTTTAGAACACCCAGGGGTGTTCTACCACTGAGCCACACCCCTAACCCTGTTTTTTAAATTTTTGGTTTGAAACAATGTCTTGCTAAGTTACAGTGCTCGTCCTGTTGGCTTTTTAACATCACGATATGATGCTCTTTCCTCTTCTTTAAATGGCTCCTTTCTGAATCCTGGTCCAAGGCACCAAAAAACTGAAATAAAGATGGCAAGTCATGCCTTGTGAGCAGGACTTCCCTTGGGCCTCTCCTCTCATAAGGGCACTAGGGGGAGAGCAGAGAGCCAACCACCCGGCGCATCCATCCTGCTTTCAACCTCCCTTCCATACAATTTCCCACTCTGATCCCACAGAAACAAAGCACCTCCCAGTTTGTTCTTACTGGAGGCAATTCTCCCATTAGAACGTCTTCAGTTAGCCGAGGTTTAAGAAAAGAGAATATGAGCTTCTCAGAGGCCATCCTTTGGGAGGTGGTCATCGGGGGTGGACTGTGCAACTGAGAACATGTTTACATGTTTGCTCTTCTCCCCACTATAAACATCCACAGTATCAGTTGTATCAGTTTGAGGCTGAACAGGAAATAAATGGCACTCTCAAACTCAGTAACTGAGGAAAGCTTAATGAGGGAACAATTTACACATTTCTAGGCAAAGTGGCTGGAAACTATCAAGGATGTCCCAGCACCTAGGGACAGCAGGGTCAGGGAGCTCTTACACCCCCAGACCTGAAGCTGTAAGGAAAGGGAGAAGTTACTGTTATCCAAAGGGAAAGATCTGTATGCATGTGTGTGTAAGGCGTGGGGAGCAGATGTAGGGAGCTTATCAAATCCTGCAACCTCACTCTTCTCTTCCTCTCATCCTCTGCCATGTTTAACATTGACCAAACCCAATCAAAAGCCAGGGAGTAAGGGAACCTGGTGATGTCATGCATGCAGACCAGGTGCCCAAGGCATAAATCAAAATGAAGAAGGGTAAAAATAGATCTAGAGAGGCAAACAGAAACAATTTTTTACACATAAGATGTGTTTAGGAGAAGTAACAGCTATTACACATGCCAGGCACTGTATATTAAACGTAATCTTCACAACATCCATTAGCAGTAGACATGAGAACTCCTAATCCATGGGAGGAAACTCAGGCTGAGAGGATAGGCTCAAATCCTTGTTCCTTCCACTGTAGTGTGCTGTTCTAATTTCTCCCCTGGAGATGGTGTCTAGATTAGACAGTTTGAAGCCACTTTGAATTCCCTATCTTCCTCCAAACATAGCGCCCACCCAGAATGACAGTGCTAAGAGGACTGTCCCAAGAACACCAGCCTGCAGCACACCACTGACTTATTCCTCAGGGCTGCTCCTCACGTGGCTCACTAGGGAGAGTACTGGCCCTATTTTATTAGCAAAACTCACATCTAGATACCAGTCCAGTCCAATGCTGCTTGACTTGTGCAGTCTGACGACTTTGTAAGGTAAATTAGGAGATATATATATATATATATATATATATATATATGTTAAAATGAAACAGATGAATAAATAAAGCAGATGATGACTAACCCATGAGAGAAGAAGGCAGCAATGAAATGTCACTCAGCACCTCAGGCAAACATGAAGAGAGCTATTTGGTGGGCAGGAGGAGACAGAGGGCAGAGAAAGCAGGTCACAAAGAGCCGGGCCCCCAACACAGCTTACTTTGGATATTAGCAATTAGAGTCATCATATGCTAATTGAGACCTGCTAAACATAGGGGTGAATTTTAAAAGTAACAGGCCCAAATGGCCATTGGTAGCAGAATGCATAAGTGAAATGTGCACATGGAATAAATATTCATAGAGTGAATCGCTACACATCAATGAGAATGTACATACTATAACCATACCAAACAACATCGAACTTCACATACGTAGTTTTGAACAAAGGAAGCCAAACACAAAAGAACATATGACTAAAGATTGTATTTGCATAAAGTTCAAAAGCAGGTAAAACTAACCAATGTTGTTAGAAGTCAGGACAGCGGTGACCTGGGGGTGCTAGTGATGGGAGGGGGCCCTTGGGGAGGGGGTGTACCTGGGGCATCAGCCATGTTCTGGTTCTTGATCTGGGAGCTGGGGGCACAGGCATGTTTTCTTTGTGAAAATTCATTGAACTATATATGTATGACTGTCTTCCCCTCTGCATGTCAGTTACCTATGCACAGAACTTACATAACTACCCCAAACGCACAAGATAATAGACAGGGAATTGCCAGCCTTGTCCCAAACCTTTCTGTACCATTTCAACCAATTACTTCCCCAAGATCCCCACCAGATGGGGACAATTATCATCTCTTCCACTGTACAGATGAGAAAACTGATGTTTAGAATCCTACCAAAGCCATCCATCTCATAAAAGGTCCAGTGGGGACTTAGATGGTGTGAAGTCTGGCTGACTCCATGGAGCTGAAGGCATGAACCCTGGACTGGCACAGACCCCAGAGGCAGCCTGTGTTGGCAGAAGCTATGGGGATAGTGAATCCCTCATAAGCAAGTGGTCAGAACGTGGAGGAAGGGCCAGAGCGCCGGTGTCAGCCTCTCCTAAAGGGCCCACCTTCAGGGTGCAGCGGGTGCTCAGAGCTTTCGTCATCTTCATTTTAAAGCCATTTCTCCTCTGCATGACCTCTCATTAAAATGCAACTAGCCCTGAGGATAGTCCTGCACGGCAGGGGCAGAGTAAATTGGGTTTGAGGTCCAACTCCTCATTTTTACAGACTACAATCCAGAAGATCGCTGGGGAGGAGGGAGGCGCAGGAGCATGGACACAGAATTCAGGGTTTCCAGATCCCGGCCTGGTGCTCTTCCTGGCTGCTTTGGCGGCATTGTTTGGTTGCATGCCATGGTTTTTTGTGACTGAGTCACAAGTTAGTCTTTCCTTCTTTAAAATTGTAGCCCCACCAAAAAAATATGAACGTCAATAAATATCCTTTGAATGGATGAGTGGATGGATGGATAGATGGATGGATGGATGGATGAGCGGGATTTCAAAGCCTGAGAGGCATTTGCACAGTTGACCCCTCTAGTTTCATTTAGGGTCCCATGTACTTTGTACAATTCGTGCAGAGGCTAATAGGTGCTAATAGATGCCCTAGTATCCCACTTATCTCTGTCTTCACTACCTGCAAAGCCATTCCTTCTCTTATCCACAAAGAAAGCTCCTATGCATCCTTTATTTTTCTATATTTTTACTGGTTCATTGTAGTTATACATCACAGTGATATTCAAAGTGACACATGAATACATGCACAGAGCACTTGGTGTTCAGAACCCTGTTTAGATATTGTCTTCTCTGTGAAGTCTTCCTTGATCTTCAATGGAATCAATCCTTTCTTGCTCTGAATTGCTTCTGTACCTTATATCTGCTTCTTTTATTGTATTTACTTACATTATTAAACTTTTATTAATTTTTGCTCAATTTTTTGGCTAAAATACACATAAATAGTGATTGAACTGTATTAAGGGGTAAGTTATATTAGCCCGTTAACTTCTTCAATTCCATTATATCTGCTAACAACAAAAAGAACATTTTAGCCATTTCCAAAATTCCTCAGACACCATCCTGGTCCAGATTACCATCATGCCCCTCTCTTGTGTTCTTTGAGTCTTGGCTTAAAGGTCACCTCCAGAGAGGGGGATTTTCCTGATCACCTTACACAAGTAGCATCCCTGTCCACCCCCATCACTCTGCTTACTTCATCTATAGGATTTATCACAAGCCAAAATTATTCTATTTATGTGCTTTCTTATTCATGGCAGTCCTCCACGAGGACATCGGTTCCTTGAAGCAGGAGCTATGTTCTGTCTTATCTGTACTCTTGGCACTTGGCCTAGAGCCTGACACACATTAGGACCTATTAACTGCCCTCTGGATGAATGGATGGACCAATGAATAGGTGGGGTTGACTCACCCTACATCTCTGGAGCCATGTATGGCTCCTGGGTTTGGGGGGATGAGGAAAGGCTCTGGCAGAGACAGAAAAAGGTTTCAGTTCCTGGCTGGGATCTCACTGGAGTGATGACTCTCAGGTCCTGGCATGACATGGTATAGTCATGCCTTCGAGTGCTAGCATGAGCAGTGCCTGGCTCTTCCCTTTGCCCAGAGAGAGGCTATAGAGACCGCGTGGGAGGGACCAGGGGCCATTGCTACCTGTTTGTGGCAGTGTCACCTTCAACACCCAGTAGTGTACCGAGGACCAGCCCTGGGGAGCAACAGGGGACATTAGGAATTTGAGAAGCACGGATGGATAGGCTCAGAAGACGTTGAGGTGCAGGGCACAGGTAATTTGCTCTCTTGAATTCAATTCTGATTCTGAACATTTTCTTTATTTTTTGGGGGAAGGGTACTGGGGATCAAACCCAGGGGCATTCTACCTCTGAGCTACACCCCCAGCCCTATTTTATTATTATTATTATTATTATTATTATTTTGAAACAGGGTCTTGCTAGGTTGATGAGAGTCTCACTACTTGCTGAGGCTGTCCGTGAACCTGCGATTCTCCTGTCTCAACCACCCAAGTACTGGGATTACAGGCCTGCACCACCATGCCTGGCAGATTCTGAACATTTTCTGAATCTGTTTGCTTCTCTTCAAAGTCAAATGTGAATTCAACTTTTAAAATATATTTATATTTATATACATATACTTATAGGTATATGTATATAAAATATGTATTTGTATAAATATGTAAGTATGTATATATGCATATACAAATATATACATATATCTATATAAACAGATATGAATATCTATGTTTTAAATTTTGTTCCAATTTTTTATTTAATTTTAAGATATCTGAATTAGCCCACTGTTTTCTTCACCCAGCTCACAGAAACGCTGACAATAATAGTGTTACTACTTTAACTCAGTTGTTGTCAAAGCAGCATCAGCATCACCTGGGATGTGTTAAAATGACTGTTCTCAGGCCCTATGCAGAGAGAGAGAGAGACAGAGAGAAAGAGAGAGAGAGAGTGTGTGTGTGTGTGTGTGTGTGTGTTGGGGGTAGCGCTCAGTGCTCTGACAAGTCCTCCTGGTGATTCTGTTGTGGCTCACACTTCTTGAACCAGGATAAGGTATTGTTCTTTCAAGGGTCACTTCAGCCAAGGGGAATGACCTACAGGAAACGAAGGCTCTCAAACAGCTGGTGTTCTTTATCCTGGACCATATACTCAGACAAGCAGCAAGTGAATTCCCAATCCAGGGAATCCAGGGCAGCCCGGGGAGCCTCTGAGCAGTCACCTGCGGTAGCTCAGGGATCCCTGTAGGGTGAGAACATCATGAGGGAAAGGGCTGGGCTCCTTACCTCCCTACGTCCCTGGGCCAAAGAGACTGCCCACTGGGCCAAGGGACAATAAGGAAGGACATGCAAGGTGAAGAGCTAAGAATGTTTGCAGACGGAGGGTGAGCTGTAGGACTGGTCTCACTCTCTGCTTCCCCCTGGCGTCAATATATTCAATATATTATAGCCTGCCCAGACCTGCTGAGGTAGCAAGTGCCCCAGATGGGGCCTCCAACTGAATTCTCCCTCACTGTGCATCTGTCTCTAAGCCAGATAGGTCTATGGGGAAGGATAGGATTGGGTCCACATTCATTACTGCATAGGATACATTTTCTGGCCCAGAGGCAACAGATTAAGTAAGACCTGAGGGGTTTGGGGGGCACTGGACAGGCCTAAGAAAGGGGAGAAACTATCTACCAGGAAATGAGTGAAACAGGAAGAAGGCAGGTGTGAGACAGGGAAATGAGTTGGAGAAAGACAGAGCTTCCTTCAGATGCCCCCAATGCCAAACGATGGTTCGTCTTTAAACCTAAGAGCTTCCTGGTACCCAGAAAACCTCCCTACAACAAAGCCACCAGCAGGGATAAATCTTAGACCATCCAACATTAACTGTAGATGTCCAAGAGACTAAAGCAACAATTCAAGGATGATGGTATAGAAGAGAAATCTATGTGTTTCCAGAATATACACAACAGCTGTCATCAAGCCAACTATTCCTTACTCCAAAGGCAAAAACTAAATCCCTGAGCAGCATTCATTCACCAGCTCCTCTGCACCCTCGTTCCTTGTTCTTCCAGAAGACAGAGGCTGATGGTTCCATCCACACATGTGTGTCCAAAGGCTCCATGGACAGGGCCACATTCTACCAAGAGTTCAACACTAGCCAATGCTCTTGTCAACCAATGACACAGACCCCAGCTAGGAGCTCATGTAGCAACCCGGGCTTCACTTTCTTCCAGCAAATTTGTACAGCAAAGCTGAGTACAGTGGTGCACACCTGCAACCCCAGTACTTTGGGAGGCTGAGACAGGAGGATTGCAGGTTCAAGGCCAGCCTCAGCAACTTAGAGAGACTCTATTTCAAAAAATAAAAAGGGCTGGGATTGTAGTTTGGAGGTAGAATGTCCCTGGGTTCAATCCCCATTAACACCCCCTCATTATTTTTTTTTTTTGTACACCACTCTGTGAAAGTGACATTTGCTGGCTTCCGCTTGGACTCTCCCTCTTACCCCTCAAGTCTGCAGATATAAAGACTGGCTTTTTGGATAGAGCCAAGCTCATTTTTTACCAAAGCCCTGGATATTCAGTTACTACAGGCCGGACTCCTGCTCCAAATGCTCACCCTCCCTAGTGACCTAAGGAAAAGTCACATGGGAAGCAAAAAATTCTCCAACATGGCAGGTCGCACCCACTTATGAATGGCTTCTTTCAAAATCCTGACTTTTGAAAGCAGACTTGAGAAGGTCGGTAGAGTTTGTTCGTTTGCTCTCTGACCAAAGGAAATATGTTCCTAACTTTTCAAAAGAGAAAGAATGTCTTGTGATCCCGGCTCTTGCATCCCATGCTGGTCTCCTCACACTCCATGCCTCACTTTCTCTCATGCCAGGTCATGATCTCAGGCCTTGAGCTCGACTACTAGAGGATCCTGCTCCCCAGAATCCCACACTCCTCCCCAGCGTGGAATTTCTCCCATTCCAGGTCTTGAACAAAAATCCCATGATGCACGTTTGATCTCTTCACGCTCCGTTTTCATTAGTCCTTCACACTCTCCATCACTTGGAAAAATGCAAACAGCACGGTTCAGTTTCAAGGTTAAGAACTGACAGTCTCCATAAACATTTTTACAATAAAGGCTGACTTATCCACTGCCAGAATTTGGTGTCTGTGGAAGGGTTGTGAGATAGGAAGAGGCAGGGAGTGGAAACCTTCAACATCGGGACAAGGGAACAAGGGCTGCCCATTGAACTGCCTCCAGGGCCTCACTGGCAAAGAATTACTGTGTTGATCTACCAACAGATAATTCAAGTGTTATGGGAGGGATAAGGAAACCCCAGGAACAGAGGAGCTCTGGTATGAGTCCTGACGAAGCAATCAAGTCACAAGTTATGAAATTGCTGGATCATGAACCTTATAAGTGGTCCAGAAAGAGGTTGTAAAATCATTCTTTGGATATTTTAAGTAGAGAGAAGCAGAGGGTAAGATAGAGGGGGGCAAGGAAGACCTGAAACTGAAGTCACACTTACCTTAAACCACCTGAAATATTTAAGAGTTGAATAACCTAATTATCTTGGATTCATCTTGATGGTGTGCAGGCAGATGAGCTACAGGACTCTGATTCACATATTTGTTCAACATATATTACTAGGAGCCAGTTACTGTGCTGCAAGGGCTGGAAATTCAATGCAGAGCAAGACAGACATGGTCCTTATCCTCATGGAGCTTACAGGCTGCAGTAGAAATACCCACATTTTGCTACATATCTCATATTCTGGTTATATCCCAGACCGTTTAAATCAAGGTGTCTGGGATGGGATACAGGAACCAGTACTTTTAAAATATCTCAGCCAGGTGTGGTGGTGCATGCCTGTAATCCCAGTACTTGGGAGGCTGAGACAGGAATGATCCCAGATTCGAGGACAGCCTCAGCAACCAAGTGAGACTCTCAACAACTTAGTGAGACCCTGTTTCAAAAATAAAAAATAAAAAAGTGCTGGGGGTGTAGCTCAGAGGTAGAATGCCCCTGGGTTCAATCTCCAGTCTCTCTCTCTCTAACACACACACACACACACACACACACACACACACACACACACCAAAAAAAAAAAAGAAAGAAAGAAAGAAAGAAAGAAAGAAAGAAAGAAAGAAAGAAAGAAAAAGCTCTCCAAAGAGTTCCAAAGGGCATCAAAGTTTGGAAACTGCTTAGGGTTCTTAGCTGTGTTGCTATGATTTGCCCCATCGATGAACACTAAAGCTTTGCCCATTACATTGATCAGGTCCTTTCTTGCTTTGCTTTTTAAAACTCCATAGGCCCACAAGGACTTCATTCCAATGTCTTCAGCACAAGTGTGAAATTCTCAGCAAACTTAATCTACTCTGAGCCCTATTGAGGGCTTTTCCTAACTGAAAGTTCCTACTCACATCCTTGAAAGCTGGACATAGTGCCCAACATCTCATCTGATAATGGTATAAATATTTGAAACCCAGGCCATCCCAGAAACTTTAAGCCTCTTAGCTGTTGTATCTATAGGTCATTTCATGGTATGAATGCTGGGAGCAGTCTCCCAGCAGATTAAATCTTCAGATTTCTTTGTTAAGGTAGAAAAAGAGAGCACACTTGATATTCTTTCCCCTCTGTTCTCTCTGAGTTTTTATATCCAGTTCCCCTTCGAGCAATCAATGGAAATCCATTATGAACTTTCTTGGGCCTACTCCTGGATTTTCATCCACTTAGAAAGGACACGTTACATTAAGCCCTCTTCTGGAAGGCCCCAGGAATTTTCAAAAAATGAGAATAAAGGAAAAGAGAAAGAAAAAAGGAGTCTGCTTTGAAGTTGCAATGAACATGCCAGAAAAAAACTAAAAACAAAACACCCAATGGATCCTGAGAAGAATGTTCCAGAAGTACTCCCCTTTGCTTCCCGTTGTGTACTCCTCAGGGTGAAGTGGTCCCACTCAAACCACCGGAGCCTGCCAGTTGGCCAACCCAACGGCATTCCACTACAGAGATTAAAACCAACTTTATGATTGTGGTGCAAATAATAAAGAACCTGGCAGGGTTTCCTTCCAAAATGAAAGCTCATTTATTTTCCGAGGTGTATAATTTGGTTGTAAATGTTTCCTTTGGGCCAAAACATCCCCTATTGGGTTTTTGCCTGGAACACATCACTACTTTGCTGGAGAAGAATGGACTCCGTGTGGTCCCACCGCGTCTGTCTAACCGGAGCATGAAGGGGTTTGCGTTGTCCTGCCCTTCTTCGCATCTGGCGGTGGCAGTCCTCTGGGCAGTGGAAAGGGTGCAGAGGAATGGGGTGCTGAGGCTGGACTGGCTGCATGGGCCCCCAAACCCTTACCCATCTATGAAATGCGCAGGCTCACTGCAGACCCTCACTCCCACCTGCTTTTGGCATCGCTTAGTGGTGGGGAGAGGAGAAAATCACAGGAATCCTGCTCCTTGTGAGATTTGGCTTTTCTTCCAGGTCTTTGTGTCCTTATTTTGTTTATCTTTTCAAAAATCATCCTTAAAAATCCATCCAGCAATGACTAATACTTGGATAAACACAAGGCCAGATTCTTTTCAGGGCTCCTGAGCTGACCACATGAACTTGGGGCCAGAATTTGGCCCATGATGTTTAGCCAGTCTTGCTCAAACATAAACAGCTCTCTCTTCTATACAATCGACTTAAGAAATCACAGCACTTTAAAACTATTTTTAATGCTTATTAACTCTCTTACATCAGATACTTTTACTTTGTCTTTCATTTGCATCTTCAGGTTAATTCAAAGCCAGTGCTAGGTTTTGCAGATAAAATAGTTATTCCACTGTTGTTGTCCCCTCTAAACAAGTCATGCCAAACAAACATTTGGTGGGATCAAGGGAATGGCATCAAAAGACATCATGAACCATTCCCTCCAGATATTTCCAGTTATCGCTCTAACACTGGGATTGGGGTGAAGGACAGGGAAAAAAGTGGATGGAAAGGGGAGGGAGCACAGTTCAGTCAGAGCACATCAGAAGAAAACTGGTAGAAATTAGTTATAGGGCCTGGCTCAAGAGGTGAGGTTGAATGGTTTTATTTACTATGAAGTCATCTGCTGGGAAATGATGAAGCATGATTTTGCTAAATCCAAGGATCCACTGAGATTGACTTTGAAACAGTATGTCAAACAAGATATTGCATTAAAAAACCTTCCTATAGAGTAGAGACATCTGATGGCTAAGGTGAACAATTCATCAACTTGTCAAAAGTGTATCAAACTTTCCATTGATCATGGTTCCTCTGAGACATTCACACTCTCACTGCAGTTTGTGCTCAGCTTTTTTGAATAATCGTCCACTGCTGGCTATCAGATGCCTAATTCAACTGAAACAAGAAATGCCCTTCAAGGAGAACCCAGTAAAGAAATGCTAGAGAATAAAGATTTTGACAATTCATGTGCAAAGAAATACTAATATGAAATGGGCAGCCACAGCCTCAGTTACCAAGGAACCCGCTGGCTGTAGCTAATTCCTTCAGTATTTTTGGCAGCTGCTACTGCCCACATAGCTCACCTGGAACTTGGAAAATCGGGTTCACACAGCATTTGGAAACTACAAAGAAATATGTGATGAACAAGTCATAAAGTCTGGCTTTCCTCTGTATCGGAACCAAAAAAGCAAGGGGCTCGGAGTCACATTTGCACTGTGGCAAGAGGATTGTCTTCAAGGACGCACATGTTATACTGAGATAAAAGAGAAACCAAGATCTGATTTCTCTTTGAAAACCATAATTTCCTACTTCACTACTTTGTGTCAATACATCTGCGCCTGTGGGGCTGTAGGTCACTTCCTGTCGTAGTCAAGTTTCATCTCCTTTATGAAGCTTTCAATACTTCTCATAGTTCCCAGGTGCAAAACATGACTTGGCTGAAAGTCATTTCAAATTCAGAATATTGCCTCCAGAGGTCTGGACAATGGGTTATGAGAAATAATTATTCCTCCTGCCCTAAGTCTCTCTTTTAAACTCATACACCCATCCACACCTACACACACACACACACACACACACACACACACACACACACACTCACACCACTTTGCTGATAGAAATGCCTGTGGTTCCAGCTAGGGATCCAGCCAAGGAGTCCTGGGTCACTAGAACCCTCTTAACCTGTGCAGGCTACAAGCTGCATGATAATATCATCACATGGTCAGATGTGAATCGGGGGACAGCAAGAGACACACTGACACTTTAGAACATGATATTCCCTGATGCTGCACTTTTGATAATTCGAAAAGACTAATTCACAGAGGAACCAGAAATGGCAGACACAGGTCCTCCTCCTGCCTCTGAAGCTCCTTTTGTATTTATTTATGTTGAGTGACTATGAGTTGTAATAATAAAAGTCAAGTGTGTGGCTTTACATTTAAAAGTGTGGAAAACCCCCCAGATATGAACAGAGAACTCTAAATCAGTCACTTTCTTCTTATAGGCTGGGGGCTGGAGGATTGGATGAGGCCTTCGCACGTGGTAGTTTAATCAGGGCTCTGCCATTGTCAAACTGTCTGGGCCTTAGCTTTCGCATGGGTAAAATGAAAACAGTAACAACCACCCCATCTTTCTAAGTGTGGTGAAGGCATTTTGGAAAGTACAACACTCCCCAAACACTTGCCTTGTGCTAGGGGCTCCTGTGCATGCTGTGGGGGTGACAGAGAAGTAAGCTACTGCTCCTGCTCTCAAGACCCTCCTGCTGATTGGCAGGTAAGAGGGGTGTCGCACCCACAGACAGATACAGGACGAAGAATGTGACAATCACTAACTGGATGTGCAACACTAAGGGTTCAGAAACAGGCCCATTTCCATCTTGACAGTTCACAGAAAAGCTTGTGTGACTTGTCTAGAATTTCCACGACTGCAAAGAAGGAGGAAGGCGTTATTAACTAAGGGAACAGCACGAGCTGAGAGGCAAAGGGCACAAGCAACAGCAAGAGTGCAATATAGCCGCAAATGCAGCCCATGAAGTGAAGGGAAGAAGGGCTACTTAATCCCAGATACAGAGCCCTCAATACCTGCACCCAGGCAAGGAATGGGGAGGCCAGTGGAAGTTCATGAGCAGGGAAGAGCAACAATTTAGAAGAGGATGAAACATTTTGAATGGACATGAGGGGAAACTAGAAATGAAGTTAAGCAAATCTGGAAAAGTAAAAAAGGACCCAGGCATGTTAGTCAACTTTCCATCACTGCGACCAAAACATCTGACAAGAACAGCACAGAGGAGGAAAGGTTTTTGTTGGCTCATGAGTTTAGAGGTTTCAGTCTATGGTCAGCTGACTCCATTGCTGTGGGCCTGAGGTGAGGCAGAACGTCATGGTGGAAGGGGGTGGGGGAGGAAAGCTGCTTAGCTCATGGCAGCGGGAAGCAGAGAGGGGAGCGGGGAAGGGCTAGAGAGAAGATAACTCTTCCAGGGCACACTCCCAGTGACCTACTTCCTCCAGCTAGGTCCTACCTCCCAGTAGTCCATTCAGTTCTTAAGCCATTTGACGGATTAACCCACAGATGAGGTCAGAGTCCTCCTGATCCAATCATTGCCTAAGAGCCCCACCTCTGCTGCATCAGGCACCATGCTTTCAACACATTAATTTTGGGGGGACATTCTAAATCTGAACCATAACACCAGGTAACCACACCAGAGGGTGCAGGGGAATTACCACTATCAGGACAATCAGGAATGGCAGGTATGTATGTGCAGGGGAGATGGGTAGGCAGCTTCTGAAATGACCCTCAGTCATCCTGTCTCCTGGAATCACAGCCATGGGCAATCCCTTCCCTTTGAGCAAGCGACTTGCCCAATGGCAAGGAGCTGAGGGTTTCCTACGGCCAGCAGCCCAGGAGAACTGAGTCCTCTCAGTGCCCAAGTGATGGAGGCTGGGCCTCCTCCAGCCTCTCCTTGAGGCAACGCGGGCCCATCTGATACTTTAATTTTAGACTGTGAGAGACCATGGGCCAGAGGTGCCTAGCCAAGCTGTGTCTGATTTCCTGACCCAAGGAAATTCTGAGATAATAGATATGGGTTCTTTCAAGCTGCTAACTTATGGGGGTAATTTGTTACACAGAAATAGATAACTAATACAGGAAGGAAGATATTTAGCTGACATGAAGATGGCAGGGAAAGATGCTCTTTGAGATTCAAATCCCAGAATCATGGTCTAAAGTTGGGTATACTCTTTCTTCTAGGCCTTATGGATGTGAGGAACTCTTTATAAAAAGAAACCTTTTCACTATTTCCTAAAGCTGATTAAAGAAACATGTCTTGATTTTCAATTTCAAATAACTCCAGGGGTATTCCAATAGAAAATGGACAGGAAATTAATGTCCTATACCAGAGCCAAGGCAGACGCGTCTGAATCGGGTGCTTAGGAAGACACACCTTTCCTTTTACACCTTCTTGTGCATGACTTTTGCATTGGCAATTCGTTTCTAGGGGAAATGTCCTCTCAACATAACACGAGTCATCCCACAAAAGCATCAGCAGCACGAAAAACCTGAATGATGGTTAGCAAAAAGCCTCAGCCAAGGGATTTCTAAGAAACCACATTATCTCTTCAGTTACATTTGAGTTATAGAGTTGTAGAGCAAAGCTAATACCATGCCTGTGAACTGTGCAATAAACCTCAGTGCTAAATCTCTTTAACATGCTTTTATATGCAATGTGACCGCTTGCAATTAAATTCTTTTCGCTGGTCTTCTTGCTGTGCAAAGAAACAATTACAAAACTGCCTTACCACATAACTTGTAGGGTGTCAGGACATGTCATGTTCAAATAAGTAGCCACAAGCTATTTCCATTTGCTTAGGCATTTTGTTGTTTTGTTTTGTTTTTGTAGACAATAGTGGTAAACAGATCCTCAGATCTTTAGCTTGACACCAGTTGAGAACTGCGGTCATCACAGTGGTGAGAGATTCCTCCTCGGCCCACAAACAAAGCAGTCAGAGGTGAGCTGTTCTGAATCGTGTCCTCTTGTTGTGGACATTTAATTTAACCTTTGAAAGTGCAAACAGACGTCTGCATTTTATCCAAGATGGAAGCAACCCTTCTCTCTGCCTGGATTTTGACTGTCTTAGGTGAAAGAAAAAGCAAAGTATACTCTCTGCCTTTATCTGTGACACCTTTCTGATCTGGCTAATGGTGGCTCTTTCTCGGACCTGCAAATAAACCAGCAATTCCCACATTGCAGATGGAGTAGTAGATGAACACTCACTCCTCCAACTACCATAAGCATAAAGCAAAAATATTCTCTGGAAAATTGAGAAATAGATCCACGGTCCCTTCACATATCAAGTTATTTCATGGAAACCATGCCTGCTACTCACTACCTTTTAGCCTTCATTTGTTTGTTTGTTTTTTGTAGTGGGGATTGAACCCAGTGGAGTTCTACCTCTGAGCTACACCCCCAGCCCTTTCTGTTTTTTGTTTTGAAACAGCATCTCACTAAGTTGCTGGGTTGGCCTTGAACCTGCAATCTTCCTGTCTCAGCCTTCCAAGAACTGGGATTTCAGGCATGCACCACCATGCCCGGCTCTTCCTTTGTCTTTAATTCCCTTCTTGTTCAGAATATTTCCCCTAAAATAACCCTCCTACTGCATATATCCTCCACTCTCCTTGACCCCTCCTCTCTCTCTGATCTATGTGACTGGCCAAACCACAGTTTTGGTTGAACTCAATGACCCCACTTCTCGAGGTTAGTAGCCAAGCAGATGTGTGATGGAAAAAATAAAATTGCCCAACGTGACAAACTTGCTTCGTTTTAGATTCATGTTCTTTAACCTTAAAAGAGCAAGTACTCAGCACTATTCCAAAATATGCATACTCTTCCCTCACACCTTTACCTCCTGTAGTGTCCAAGGTGACTATTACAAGTCTTCTCTCCTCAAGTTCGCGAGCCTCACCCTCACCTCTTTCACTGAGGGGATGGGAGTCACTCAGTGACTCTTACATTCCCACTGTATTTACAAGCTCATCTGCATAGATGATCGTTTTCTTCTTCACAGCCATCGCATGGAATGACATTTCTTCCTTCTATCAAAGGCCAATTCTTATACCTAGGCTCTTGCCTTCTGGGAAAATCTGCTCCTCAGACCTCCTCTCTCAACACTGCGTCATTCACCGATCTTTTTACTGGATCCTTCTCATCAGCATCCTAGATGCCTTGGTATCTCTGATCTTAAATGAACCAAAAAACTCTCCCAGGACCACATATTCATATGTCTCCCCTTCACAGCAAACCTTCCCTAAGACTTATTTATGCATTCTCTTTCCACTTCTTCACCTCCCATTCATTCCTTTCACCTGGGAGACACCAGCTTCTGTTCCCATAACGCCTCTGAAACTGCTCTCATTAAGGCCACCAGCAATCAATATATTACTAAGTTAAATGGGACTCTGTCCTCATAATCTTGGCTCTTATAGCAGCATTTGACAGGGGTCCTCTCTCCTTAAGGTACTCTCCTACCATGGTTTTGGTGACACCAAAACTCTTAGTTCTCTACCTGCTACTTTGGTCATGACACCTCAGTCTCAGCTTCTGGTCCATTTGAGCAATGCCCTGCATATTATCTTCACATAGATGTCATACATAAATCCACTGGCATGTACTCCCCCTGCTAAAACCAGAGCCATCTTTGATTCCTCATTTCTTAATTCTGGAATTCAATCTTCAGTATACCCTGTCATCTCTGTCTTTGAACTATGTCTTACACCCATCCATACCTCTTCACCCTGGCCCATATCCCAGCATCTCCTCCCTAGATTATGAAGCCTGCCTTCCTTCCTTCCTTCCTTCCTTCCTTCCTTCCTTCCTTCCTTCCTTTCTCTTTTGATTGAACTCGAGGGCATTCTACCTCCGAAATACAACCTCAGCCCTTTTTTAAAAAAATTTAATTTTAAACAGGGTCTTGCTAAGTTACTGAGGCTGGTCTTAAACCCATGATACTCATGTCTCAACCTCCCAAGTACTGGGATTATAGGCATGTGCCACTGTGCCCAGCTTATTATGAAATTCTCTAACATGCTGTGTCCTTCCCTCCCATTCTCTGCAAACTAGAGAGATAATCATTCAAAATCTCTTCAGTGGCTCTTTCCTCATCCATCTTAGAACAGCCAGATTCTTTATCATGACCGACAAATCCTCAGCCTTTCCCTACAAGGCCACATACCACGTTCTCCCTCACACTGTCTTAGCTAGTCTCTTTCCTGCCTCTCAGTCAAGCCCAAGTCCTTCCCACCTCAAGACTTCGGTGCGTGTGATTCCACCTGCCTGACCCACTCTCCCCAAGTTCTTTGCAGAGCTGCTCCTTTCTTATTCCTCAGCTCAGGACTCAAGTGTCACTCTTCTGGAAAGTCCTTCCTTGAATACCCTCTTTGGTAGGTGCCCCCAGGTATTCCCTGTCTTTGTTCCTTATTTATGTCCTGCTAAACACCCATCCCCATCTACACTAATGACTATTTGAATTACTTTCAATCTCCCCTTCTAGAACATAACCTTGTTCTCTCCTGAATCTCTATGGTCTAGCATAATGCCTGATCATAATAGCCACTTGATATATAAGTGATGAATTAATGAACAGAATTGTGAAATGCCAAATGTGATTGGGCAATGCTCTATAGCTACATAGATATTATTTCATTTACCTGATTGGTTGTCTCTGAAATAAAAGAGACACAATTCATGTTCATTTAATTTCTGTTACACTCCTATAACAACCTAACAGTGAGTGTAATGTCACAGAATCCAAATAATTTAGAAGTATGTTTGCTTCAATTTTCTTTAGCTAATTAGGATCATGAAAAAGCTTTAAGATGTTTAGAAATGTGGCTTTGTGAAAGAGGACTTGCCTGGGATTCAATCAATCTGAATTCTGGCACTGGCTCTCTGATGAATGAGTGATATGGTCTTGGGAAATTCTCTTTATTTCTCCAATGCAAAGTTGGAGCTTTCTTGCCAACAACACTATTCACGGATTTGGCGAGTGTCTGCAACCTGCTATATTAATTAGCTTTATTTATTTATTTATTTATTTATTTATTTATTTATTTATTTATTTTTGCTGTGACCAAAATACCTTACAAGAATAACTTAGAGGGGTAAGAGTTCATTTTGGCTCAGAGTTTCAGCAGATTCAGTCTGTGGTCAGCTGACTCCCTTGCTTTGGGTCGAGGTAAGACGTAGCAGAACAGCACAGCAGAGGAAAGCTGCTCAGCTCATGGCAGCCAGGAAGCAAAGGGAGAGAGAGAGACAGGAGAGGACCAGGGACAGATATAGTCCAGAGTCATGCACCCCCTGGGGGGACTTACTTCTCCCAACTATACCCTACCTGCCTACTATTACCACACAGTAGTCCAAATTATTACTCTATCTAGTGGATTAATTCACTGATGAGGTCAGAGCCCTAATGAGTCAGTTATTTCATCTCTGAACATTGCTGTATCGCACACATGAGCATTCCTGGGGGGCATCTCATATCCAAACTATGACACTTGCCTTCTGAACAGAGTGTCTTGTCATGGTGGTGGTGGGTTGAAGCTCAGATGAAGCCCTGGTTCAACCCAGTCAGCAGAGCAGTGGCCATGCCTATAGCCACGTGTACAGAGCACCTGTTTTGTGCTCACATATCCAGGTTACACAAAAAGTATTGCACATAGATGGTTAGGACCAAGACGCAGAGTCCTCTAGGGGCACAGCCATCCCCATTCTCCCGCCAACATCCACCCAAGATGAAACAACCAAGTAAAAGCTTTCTTTGGATCTCAAGGGGAGCCTGCAGCTGGCCTCCTGATGTCACTCTGGGCCAAACACTGGGGTTTTGTGGGTACTGAGTTCTTCTTTTAAAGACAGCCTGTGCAGCCTACAGACAGCTCCTCCCTTCTGGGCAGGCTCCATCTTACTGGCAAGTTTCCATAGCATTTACACCACATCTTAAGTGGCATGAAAAATGCCAACCCGAAGGAACAACAGACACATAGAGGAGCCTCAGAGTAAAGCAAATTGAGTTAATGGTTTGAGCAATCCTGGAGAAACCATTCAGAGGCCCAGAGTAAAGACACAGCCTGATAATTAGAGGGTAGCTCTTTGAAGCTGTGATTCCATCTCTTTGTTTTCCCTTCTGTTCGCATTAGGAAGGTGGAAATTCTGCTCTCCTTGGCTCCACAGCACATAGCCCTTCCCTTATTTAGGGGTATATCATTCTGTAATGGAGTTAGCAGGATCTTGTTTGGTTCACTTCTTTTCTTTTCTTCCTGTATTTCCCATTTATGAGAAAATTTAAGGCCAAGGAAACTGATGTTCATTTTAGGGTTATCCCACACCTCAGCAGAGGCCCTGCTGAGGGGGCCTGGGAACTCTATCGGAGTGAGCTTCAGGGCAACTGGGCTGATGTGAAGCATCCAGAATAGAAAAGCTGTCTCCCACAGGTACCGTACGAAGAGCCCGGCTCAGTGTTCCCACCTGCTGTTCAATATGTAGTCGCTCTCCTTGAGAGTCCACAGCTCTCTAAGGATTTCCACTTTTTTCCGGTTGATGAAAGCATTCTCCAAATTTATCACATTTCCTAAGTCTTTTTTTGTTGTTGTTGTGGTACTAGGGATTGAACCCAGGGCCATTCTATCTTCGAGCTACACCCCCAGTACTATTTTATTTTTTATTTGGAAACAGGATTGTTGAGAGCCTTTCTAAGGCTGTCTTCAAACCTGTGATCCTCCTGTCTCAGCCTCCCAGGTACTGGGATTACAGTTGTGAACCACCACACCCGGCACCCGGCTGGCTCCTAAATGTCTTTTGAATTGAGTGTCTTGTTGCCATCAAACTGTCAGCACGGGGTTCTCAGTTGTCAGGTGTTTGTACATCTTCCCTAATGGACCAATGAGGGGAGCAGAAGGGAAAGATTCTTCTCAGTAGTTAGCCTTTTTCCAGCAAAGTGTAGAGAACTGGACTTTTTCAGGAATAATGGATTACACAGAAGTTGATGACATGGTAGCTTTAAAACAATCATTAAGATGGTTTATCCCCCATGGGCTGATTAACTGGGGCCATAAGTGATTATATATCAAAGGGTCATTCCAGAGTGTTCAGTTTTGAGCAGGCTGGTAGTTTTTTTTTTTTTTTTTGCGGTACCGGGGATTGAACGCAGGGGCGTTCTACCTCCGCGCTACACCCCCGGCCCTATTTTTTATACTTTATTTTGAAACCGGGTCTCACGAAGTTGCGGAGGGCCTCACTAAGGAGAGAGAAAGAGAGAGAGAGAGAGAGAGAGAGAGAGACAGAGAGAGCTGAGGCTGGCCGCGAACCCGGATCCTCCGGTCTCCGCCTCCCAAAGTACTGGGATTACAAGCGTGCGCCACCACGCCCGGCT
>PVJS01015118.1:0-39361 GCA_004027185.1 Glis glis
AGGGCCTCACTAGGTAGAGAGAGAGAGAGAGAGAGAGACAGGGAGAGAGAGAGAGAGAGAGTGAGAGAGAGAGAGCTGAGGCTGGCCCCGAACCCGGATCCTCCGGTCTCCGCCTCCCAAAGTACTGGGATTACAAGCGGGCACCACCACGCCCGGCATAAGTTGTTATTTCTAAAATATCTTTCCATTTACTCATGAGTTTCTTGTGTTGGCAGTCACAAATCAAGCAGAAAAATATATGTAGTATTGATTCTACTATATCAGTCTAATTGTTAGTATAATAATATGGTTTCAAGATTATCATACCTGGAAATTGTATATCCCACAAATATATAAAAATATTTTTGAGCACTGAATATACTGTTATTCATATTTGTTTCAGGATGTGTTAATGTAAAATGTAAAAGATAAAATATCTCTATCCCACCAGATTCAAAGAAATATAGTTCAAATACCAGTGCAAATAATCAAAACTTTCCCAGCTTGTGTGTTTTTTGCCATTTGCTTCTGTTGGCAATTGTAAAAGACAGAGCTTTCTACAACAACAGAAACTATCTGCATATAAGTTTTGATTTTATTGTAGTTTATTTAGAGTTCCTATGTGCTATGGTCTATTAGGTATGTCTATAGAACACAAGATGATGATGAGAGAGGAAGGCCTATGTTTGGACATTTACTAATAGTTTGAGAGGTAGAAAAATAAATAAACCTCAACATATCACAAAACTACTGAGTTAAATGTAATTGTAGTTATAAATCTAAAAGGACAAAACAAAAAGCATAAAGAAATGAAGAAGAAAGAAAAAAGAAGAAAAGAGAAACAAGAAGAAAGCAAAAAGCCTTGGAATAATTACTGTTACTCTATCAAATGTTTTGTCTGATTTAAGTAGATTAGTGAACCACTGTCATTTGTCCGTTTGTTTGTTTTATAAGGAAGTTCTATTGACTTATAGCACTACTGTCAACATAGGCAGCAATACCACAAGTATGGTTGCATGACAAAAATAGTTGAAGCAAATTAAAAAAGTATTTCAGAGTCATTCATGTTATACAGTTTTTGCAAAATGTTCTCAAGGACTCAGAGGGTCCAGCAGCGCATGGGCTCCAGGCAGTCCAGCACAACTCTACTGTGAAGGTCAGGGATGTGCATGCTTGGCTTAGAGAGCTGGTACATGAAAGGAATAGTTGTGATTATTTACATGTCTTCCTCATGTGGATTTCTTATAATAATGTATATTTATAAAGCTATGGAAAATACTTACCCCCATACAATTAATGAGTACTATGTTATCTTATTTCATTGACCATGAATCTGACAATCGTCTCTAATACTTGGACTTTTTCTTGTTGATGATATTTGTTTTCACGTTTGGATACAGACCTCATAAAATGGAGAGAAACTGAATTAACTATTTGTGATAGAGTACATGCTTTACGAAGCAAGTATTTCAAGAAAATTCTTGTTCTGCTGCATTGTGAGGCTAAGACACAGATTGTGTCTTGCTTAGATATGCATGTCCTGGTGAACAGCAGAGTTCCTTGCACATAGCAGAATGAGTGAACATTTGCAGAGTTAAAGTGAAATCCAATTGAATTATAATGGTATGAAGACAGCAGTTATTTGACAATTCTCTAAAACAGACATAGTTGATAAATGGACAAATCTAGCATCAAATGTTATATGGTTAGAAAAAAAGATCTTGGAGAGATGAAAGAGAAATGAATTTATATCTTTATGTTAGAAGATCCCAATATTTTTCACCTTGAATTTTCAAGGACAAGTATAATTTCAATATCAATGACCCTATAGATCATAGCTTTTCCTGTAATAATAATCATCATCATTCAATGGGTATTAACTCTTACATGTTTTGTGAAATGCTTTATACTTCCTATTATTTTACTTCTCATTACACCAAACCCTTGAAATAGTTACATTTAGTCCCATTTTTCAAAAAGAACAATGAAATTCAGAAAGATTTTGGGTGACTACCCATAGTGCAGACAAAAAACTGGCCCTCTGAAAGATACCCATGAGCAAATCAATGGAGTCTATGAATGTTAACCTTATAAAACAAAAAAAAGTCTTCAGTTAAAATCTTGAGCTGGAGACATTACTCTTCATTACAGATGGGCTCTAAATGCAATGACACACATCCTTATAAGAGATAGGCACATGATGATTTTATGTGTGTGTGCATGTGAGTGTGCGTGTGTGTGTGTGTGTGTGTGTGTGTGTGTGTGTCTGTGTGTAACAGAAAAAGAGAAAGGAAGAAGGAGGAGGAGGAGGAGAAAATGGAAAAAGAAAAAGGACGAGGAGGTAGAAATGTGAAGACAGAGGGAGACTAAAGTGATGTGGCCACCAGTCAAAGAATTCCAACAGCCAACAGAAGACAAAAGAGACAAGGGATGGAGTCTACCCTGGATCCTCTGGAAAGAACACAGTCCTGCCAGTGTCTTGATTTGATGCTGATTTCAGATTTTGGGCCTCCAAAACTATGAGGAAGCAAATTTTTGTTGTTATAATCTACTAAATTGCAGTGGCCTTTGCAAAATTAATGCAGTTACAGCCCTTCAGATGTCATAATGTTAAGCTGGGCGTGGTGGTGCACACTTGTAATCCTAGTACTTGGGAGGCTGAGACAGAAGGATCACAGGTTCAAGGACAGTCTCAGCAAGCAGTGAGACTCTCATCAACCTAGTAAGATCCTGTTTCCAAATAAAAATAAAATAGGGCTAGGGATGTAGCTCGGAGGTAGAATGCCCCTGGGTTCAATCCCCAATGACACACACACACACTCACACACACAGTCATAATGTTGGACTTTGAATATAGTGTAGTAGTGTTCTACTGCTACTCCATGCATCATCTTCCATTTTGCCTCCATTTATTAACTTACAGTTCTGTGACTAGACATTCAGGTGAAAAAAACTGGGTTTTTTTTTTTTTTGCTTAGGGTCTCACCAGGCTGAAATCAATGTGTTGGTCATACTGATTCCTTTCCTGGAGGTTCTGGGATATCTACCGGGGTATGTTTGGTTCACCTGGATAATCCCCCTATAAATTCCTTAACAACTCCTATTAATTTTCCTTATATTTGCAAAACCCCCTTTTTCCCCATGTAAAATAGTCACCAGGGAGTGGCAGCAATCCATAGGTCATGAATGCCAAATTAGAATTCTGACTACCGTATCAGGCCTCGTGACTCTCTTATCTGTCACACCACACTGTCCTTCAAAGCACTTTGTCCAGCGTTCCTTTGAAAATGCCCACAATAACTCATTAATAAACATAATGCTTATGTGCTAAACTTATCCTTATAGCCAACATTTCTTTATACCTGTTTCTATTTTTACTAGCAGTAATAACTTAGAGTACTGGTTCATGTCTTAGAGTCCATGAGTTCTTCCCCATTTCCCTTCTTGAAAGTCCACAGAAGCAATAAAATGATTCTCAAGAAAATAGCCAGGAGGAACATCACAGTGGGGGGAGATAGGATTGTGAGAGACAACTAAGCATTCACCCAGAGACCTACAGATGTAAGATATACATCTTACATACAGATGTAAGTTATACATTGGCCCCAGTGATGCTGCCAGATCCCTTGATCCCTTTTACCCATTATGTGTGTGCCAACTTCTGTAGGTTTGCTTCTGACTGTTCCCTCAGGATTGCTCTGGTATTCCTGGAGTTATCTCGCTCTTGTGATGAGCTAACTGAAAATACTGAGGATTTATATCTCTCTAGGGGCAACCAATGGACTTACTGGTAAAGAGATCCAAATCCAGTTCCTTTACCTTGAGACATGAAAACTGACCTGCAGTTTGTGGTCCATGGCCTCTTCTAGAATCTGGCTGAGATTGGGTTTTCACCTGAAGTTGCCCCTTTTCTTGGCTCATCTCCCTCCTCATTCTGCACTCCATTATCAGTGTCCCCTGGGAGCACTGCCTTCATAAACCACTTGCACTTGAATCCTTGGCTCAGAGTTTTCTTCTGGGATGACCCAACGCCAGACATGGAATACACTTCGGGCACTTTTCTGGAGCCAGGAGCATTAGGGGCTAGCCACTCTAAAAACCCCTACCTGGCAAGAATGAACAAGTTCCAGGCTGACTTGTGCAGGTAGTGAATACAGCCTGGTCATCACCTGGCAGCCAGGCTTTTGCTCTCAACCAGATGCCTTTCCTAAGATTAAAAAATATGTCCTGGACACAAAGACCCTTCGGCCTTTCTTATAAAGTGATAGTGAAGGTTTTGGCTTGAATAGTAGAACTCAAAGGCTTTTCCAGTACCTCTGGAAACAAACAAAAACTTTTGTCTTCAGTCACTTTTTCAAATTCATTGCTTGAAACTGTGCATATAGCTTTCTTCCAAGTCAGACTGGCTATTTTCCTGCATATATGCATATAGGGAATGATTAATTTTAAGTGCCTAGAGGCACTTCGATGGTGAGTAGATAAATTCAAGGCTAAATAAGTTTGATAAGAGTGTTTTAAACATTATCCTAGTTACTTTAAATCTGCATTTGCTTCATGAGTGCGAGTGTAGAATGCAGAATGATGATCCACAGATGGATGCACTGAACACTCTTCACAGCATATCCAGGTGCATGTGAATGGTGCTCCAAGCAGAATCACAATTCAGGATAAGGAGATAAAAAAGGGAGCAGGGGGTTAAAAATCATGCCAGGGTTGCCCAACAGAGACAGTTGAGCTGCAATGTGATTGTCCAAGGATGGGCAGGTATATAGGGGAGGGTTTTAAGAATTCTGCCTAGGTTCCCAATGTCTCTTAAGTTAAAAACAAAAATGAAGAAAAACCTTTTATGTGGCAAAGGGATTATGCAGATATAATTAATGTTATAAATCAGTTGACCTTAAATTAGGGATATTATCCTACATGAATTAAACCAATCATATGATCCCTTTAAAAAAATTCCACACCACTGAAGCCTGTTTAACTGGGACTTATCCAAAAATAGTAATTCTTTTCTTTCTTTTTATTTACTTTTTTTTTCCCTTGGTGTGTAGTACTATGGTAGATTGAACTCAGGGGCATTCTTTCTCTGAGCTATACCCCCAGACCTATTTTATTTTTTAATTTTGAAATAGGGTCTTGCTAAGTTGCTAGGGGTTCTGCTAAATTGCAGAGGCTGGTCTTGAACCTGTGATCCTCCCGCCTCAGCCTCCCAAGTACTGGGATTACAGGTGTATGCCAGCAGGTCCAATATGAGATAGCAATTCCTGAGCCCAAAAAAGGTGCAAAGGCTGCTTCAGAGGTTATAAGGCCAGTATTTGTGACCAGCCAATTTCAAAGGGAAAAAAGTATTTATTACCCCAGGAGTATTATTTTATTTAATTAATTGTCATCTTGCTCAGGATAGGTTATCATATATTTGCTGAACTAATGAATGAAAGCACTATACACCAATCATATTTTACAGAATTTCATTAACAAAATTCCATCTCTTGAACACTTCTGAAAGAAGCAGACTAAGCACAAAACAGTAGAGAAGAGACTGAGAATTCAAACTGGAGAGGCAAAAAGAAAAGCTAATTCTATTTGGTGAGTAGCTAAAAATACCATCTCCTGAATGCTCCATATTCACCACCAGGGTGCCACGGAAAACTACTGGCACCTCTACTCGGGGGAGAGGAGTGAAACATGAGAATAGTGATGTCATTTCATTTTCCAGAGCCTTGCAGAGCTCCTGAAATGTGCCCCTTTAGAGTACATTAAGTATTTACTAATTTTTGACATTGCATTCTCCAATAAAAATGCATATGTTTGCAAAAAATGATAATGAGAAAAACATTTTTGGGAACACAGTATAGTAAATTAGAGAAAAATTGATGGAACTGTAGCCTATATATTGCTACATAGTATTAAATAACTATTTGTTAAACTTTCCAGGCATTTATCATTATAAGATTCACATTTTCTGCAATGTCATCATTTGGATACTAGACATTCCTAGGGGAGGAGGAACTCTGAGCTGAAAGTTTACTATTTGGTTTTGATTGACAGAGCTGATAGTGAATGTGGCTTGATCCAAAGTTATCAGTTTTGAGTCAATAGTGTGATCTAGACCTATGCGGGCCATTCTCTAGCCACTCGACCTTAATATTTTTGTTCTAATTTCTCTAGAGTAAAATGATGCTAGTAAATTAGCTTGTCTGTAAAGGATCTTGACTATATATAAGTTGAGTTTATATCTTTTAGGAAATATCTTGCTGTGAACATACGGATGCAACCTGGAAAAGCCATGAATGTTGTAACTTACACCATAGTGGTATGATTTTATTTCCCCACCTCTCGTGTTGTATTTATTTATTTAGTTAGTTGTATCAGTTAGCTTTTTCCTGTGTCATTAAACCTCTAGGTATATGTTGTGTTTGTATATAATCTTTCAAAATGCTTGCTATTTTTATACTCCTTAATTGTTAATTTATTTATTTAATTATTTATTTATTTATTTATTTATTTATTATTTATTTATTTTGCGGTACCCGGGATTGAACGCAGGGGCGTTCTACCTCTGCGCTACACCCCCGGCCCTATTTTTTATACTTTATTTTGAAACCGGGTCTCACGAAGTTGTGGAAGCCTCACTAAGTAGAGAGAGAGGGAGAGAGAGAGAGAGAGAGAGAGAGAGAGACAGACAGACAGACAGGAGAGAGCTGAGGCTGGCCGCGAACCCGGATCCTCCGGTCTCTGCCTCCCAAAGTACTGGGATTACAAGCGTGTGCCACCACGCCCGGCTTTTCGCCTTTTTTAAACTTAGCACTGTATCTTTAAGATTCATGCATTTGCTTGTTGTTCATTTATTCAGCTATTATAAAAGCTTCGTAGTACTTCAAAGTATGCATCTATCTCATTTTACCTAAATCCATTCTCTTGTGTTGGACAGCTGGATGTCTCCAACTCTGCAAAAACAAAACAAAACAAAAAATGCTATAATCAACATATTCATAAATACTCCTGTGACAATCTGCTTGGAGTATAAGCCTAGGTGCATATTTGCTGGGTCGTATCACATTTGTATATTTAATTTGACCAACTACTGCCACATTGCACATCAAAAGGGCTGTGCCAGCCTACAGACTGAGCCATCCTGGATTCCTACTCTGCACGGACACTTGGCATTACCCAGCTTTGTAATTTTTTCCAGTAAAGGAGACATACTTGGTTTTCATTTTTCTGATTACTAATGAGTGTTTTATATACTTTCACTCTTTTGAGTTTCTTCTTTTGTAAATTGTCTATTTGTATCTTCTGTGCACTTTTCCTTTGAAGTCTTTGTCATTCTTGTGATTAGAATTCCTTGTATACACTTTTAATAACAGTTTCTCTACTGTTTTAAGCAGCACTATTATTTTGGGTCTATTTGTGATGGGTGTTTCCAAGGTGTGTTTTGTTGAACAAATCTTTATTTTAGTAGATGTAATCAACATAACCATTTTTACCTTAAAATATGTGGTTTTAAATTTGTATTTGAGAAGATTCCCTGTGTTCCTATAAAACAAAGTTGTTCCCCAATAATTCTTCCATTAACTTTGTAGTTTTCTCCATATCCATATCCCTGTATTACCATTATCTAGAGAAGCTACATCTAATGTATAATAAAATGCATTTTGCACAGCTCTGTGCTGACTTTTGTTATATCTTAATCTTTGAAAGTCAAACTCAATTATATTTATCATTTGTGTTAGAAAAATATTAAACAATTCTGCTGAAGTTCTGTATACTTTTAGTAGCATAACTTATCCTGCGAGATTTCATAATCACAATTTTTTCACCTATAACTCTCATCTTTTCTGTTTTTTTTTCTTTCTCCACACCTGCTCCCTTACTATGCCCTGAGAGTCAGCCAGTCCTTAAGAGTACCCATCGCCATATGATGCTCCAGGTGTAGCCTTACCTGCCTTGCGCCTAGAACACTAGGAGAATACCAACTGTCTGTGAAGTCTGTTTTCAGGACTCATTCCAGCAGCTCACTCTTCACCTCTCTCTTTTATCAGCCCCAGCTTACAGACTTCAAATTGCCACTGGCATAGGTGGCTGTCAATTAAGGATGTCTTTTTGTACACCTACTCATTCCCTTAAATCTTTCATTTGTGGCATAAACTTTGTGTCACATATCTACAAGAGTTAGGTTTTGAAATTAGTTAAGTCCAAGAACTTATGATTAAACATTGAAAGAACTATTAAAAGAAACTTTCAATTTTCTGAAACCAGAAAGCCAGGTAAAGATGATTTCTTTCAAGTAGCAACCATCCCTTGCAAAACTCAATGTCTCTTGACTAAGTGGTGAAGAGCTGGGGTCAAAATGAATACGAGGAGCAATGTAGCTTGATGAATAGATTAAGGTATATAATCTTGCATGCAGATCCCAGGAAGAGAGCTGAAACTGGGTTAATTGTGATAGAGGGGAAGGGGGGGGTCAGGCCCAGGTTAGGCACCAAGGTGAGGATCTCAGGAATCTAAATGAAACCAGGAATCCTTGAAGTGAAATCAACTTAACAGGTTCCAGTTAAAATAACAAAGAGAAGGGAAGCTAATAGATAATTATTTTTAATATACTTTTATTGGTGCATTGTAGTCTCACATCATAACGTAGTTCAGAGTGATAGTGACATACTTGCATACAGCACTTGGTGAGCTTCCTCCTGGCTCCCTCCCCACTCCCTACTTCCCCATACATGGTATTGAGATTGGCATTAGTAATTTCACACATGTAAATAACATCAGTGTAAATGTTTGCTTCATTAATTCTCCCTCTCTCCACCACTAGCCTCCTCTATACCCCCTCCATCACTCCACTGGGGATTCTCCTCCATCATCTAAAGTCCCTCTTATATCCCAATTACTCCTAGCTTCTATACATCAGAGAAAACATATGACCTTTCACTTTCTGTGACTGGCTAATCTCACTTAACATAATGTTCTCCAGACCCATCCATTTCCTGCAAATGACATAATTTTGTTCTTTTTTAACAGCTAAGTGGAATTCCATTGTGTGTATATCTCATAATTTTGTAATCCATTTATCTGTTGATGGACACGTAGATTGGTTCCATAATTTGGCTGTTGTGAATTGTTCTGCTATAAACATGGATATGCATGTGTCACTATAATATTCTGATTTCAGTTCCTTTGGAGAGATACCTAGGAGTGGTATTGCTGGAGCTTATGGTCGATCCATTCCCAGTTTTCTTAGGAATCTCCACACTGGCTATACTAATTTGCAATCCCACTAACAGCGTATTAGAGTTCCTATTTCCCTACATCCTTGCCAGCATTTATTGTTTGACTTTTTGATGATTGCCATTCTAATTGGAGTTAGATAGAATCTCAGTGTAGTTTTGATTTGCATCTCCCTGATTGCTAATGATGTTGAGCATTTTTTCATATATTTATTGGCCATTTGTATTTCTTCTTTTGTGAATGTCTATTTAGTTCACTTGCCCATTTCTTGATTGTTTATTTTTCTTGAAGTGTTAAGTCTTTTAAGTTCTAGATATTAGTCTTCTATCAGAGGAATAGCTGAGAAAGAGCTTCTCCCATTCTATAGACTCTCTCATTAGGCTGTTGATAGTTTCCTTTGCTAAAGAGAAACTTTTAAATTTAATGCCATCCCGTTTATTAATTCTTGTTTTAATATCCTAAGATTTGGGAATGATTATAATACAAGATCAAGAGTAGGCTAGGGAAGCCATTGACACACTGAAGTGAATACAAGAACTTTGCAGACAGTAGAACCATAAACATTAAGGATGCAAGGGATTTTTAATATTACTTTAGTGTTCTGCCTTCAGATTGATATCATTTTCTTTATCTCCACTATAAACAATGCATCAGTGGCTAAAAGTTGTATACCTTTGTTTACCAGTACATAAGTGGGAGATTAAAAAAAGAGAGAGAGAGAAAAAAAAGTGTTTCTTTTGCTCTCAACTCAATGCACACATGCATCATCTGGATTTTCCTTTGGAGTCATAGTCACCTTCTGCTCAACAAGCAGACTTGTGATTTGAGTCCTGACAAGGAAGCTACATTGTTTTTTAGGAAAACAAATTTGAATTTAAAGGTTTAAGCACTCTTCACTTTAATTTTTCTCATCTCCTTTTACAATATAGACAGTGTTCTTTATTCTATCTAGTTAATTAGCTCTTTAACATAAATATTTTCTTTTTCCTGACTCCTTTACACTGTACAACTTTTTCTTTCTCTCCTCTTTACTTCTATTTATTTTTCTTCTTTCATTTAACAGTCATCAATTATACTTTTCCATATGAGCCAAATATGAAGGACAGACAAATTAATGATATAGCTCTCTTTCCCTAAGGAATTTCTAGTCAAATATTCTAATCAGAATTTATTTATAGTTTACATCAGCATCACTAACCTTTTTATGCAAAGAGCCAAATAGAAAATATTTTAGACTTTCTGGGGCAAATTATCTCTGTTGCAACTCTTCAACTGTGCCCTCAGGGCACAAAAGCAACAACAGACGATAAACCAATGGGCATTACTGTGTCCCAATAAAACATTTCTGAAGAACAAGTGGCAGGTCGGATTTGTCCAGTGGGATACTTTGCCAAACTCTGAATTAAATAAATGTTTGAAAAATGTGAGCAGTATTATAAGAGTTATCTAAACAAAGGATATGGGAACCAAGAAGTATTATAAGAGTGATCTAAACAAAGGATATGGGAACCACATACTCTATAACTTTGTAATATTGACTTCAGAAACAATGCCCTTCTAGTATAAGTCCCTCTTGATATTTTATAGTATTTACTACTTGCTACATATAATTAATGAATAGTTCCTCTACTAGATTATTCAGTTGTGTTGAACTATCTTGAAAACATAGAATGAGCTGTTATGCCGGGTCCGGTGTCACAAGGAAGAAGAGGAATCTGACTGGATTTGGAGGGTCGATTTATTCAGCCGTGGTTAAAACAGGCTAGCCAGGCTAGGGACACATTCCAACACAAAGTTAGGAGCTGTGACCCCGAACTAGTTTCACACAAAGTTTTTAAAGGCAAAAACCACACGCAGGTGGTCGGGGATGGGGGGAGCTCGTTGCCTAAGTTATAGCCAATGGGGTGCTGACAAAACCACTAGTCTGAAGTAAGCAGGAGTTGGGTTATTTTTTGATTGGCTCGAGCTAGGAAGGTACATTATGTCTGGAACATGGCCCAACTTCGAGTTAGGAAGGTACGTTATGTCTGGAACATGGCCCAACGCTTCCAGGATGTTGGGGTTAGGTAAGCAGGATGTTAGTTCATGCTTCAGGGGTTGTGCTACGTGCTCTTTTCACTGATTGGTTGTTCTGGGCCTGAGGGGAATTCCAGATCAGGTTGAACATGGAGTCACTCTTTTTAGGGCTCTCTAGGGCCCTACATTCCCCACTGGTTCTATGGGCCTGAGTCAAATCATAGACTCAGTAGTGGATAAGGGGTTATCCTTCACAGTAAGGGGTACATTTGGTCCTAAGAAGGGCAAAAGGAAGAAGATTGGCCCAGCTTTCACCTGTCTGTATAATCAATTTGGTCAAAGTTTTCTTTAGAGTTCTATTTATCCTTTCTACCTGTCCTGAACTCTGTGGCCTATAAGCATAATGTAATTTTTAATTGCTGTTTAATGCTTTTGCCAGGTTTTGAGAGATTTTGGCTATGAAAGCCAGGACATTGTCAGACCCCAGAGTTAAGGACAATTTGAATCTAGGAACTAGCTCTTGGAGCAGTTTCTTTGTAACTATGGAGGCTCTTAGTCTGGGTAGGAAAAGCTTTTACCTACCCTGAGAATGTGTCCATAAACACCAAGAGGTACCTATATTTAAGTTGGTTTAATTTTAGTAAAGTCCAATTTTTAATGTTTCCCAGGCACAGTACCTTGGGCGCGTATTCCTTTTGTAGCTCGTTTTCCTCTGTTCTGGTTTACCTGAGCGCAAATGTGGCATCTGGATACAATATCCTTGGCGACCTGGTCCAACCGTGGGATGTAGTACCTTGGTCTGAGCAGCAACAGCCATCCCATCTCTTCTTGCTTAACCCACTCTTGTTTGGCCCAGGTCTCTCCTTCTGGTGTATAGGTGGGCCTATGGGGCAGGCCTAGTTCTGGTAGCATGACCAGGATCTTAAGTGTCCCCACTGGTTCTATGGCCGGCTCTCTGGCTGTCTTCTACAAGGTGCTCATGACCTGTTGCTGTTTCAGTTTTGTGATGATGTCTGAGCAGCTCCTGCTGCAATTGGTGTTATCCCTGCTCCAGACGCTCTGCTGTCTCAGTCCCTTTTGGCCAGGCGTTGAGCCAGGGCCTCAGCTTTTTGGTCTGTTTGGCGCTGTTTTTTCTTTTTTTTTTCTCCCAGAGCCCTGGTCCCTCCTCCTGGTACTGTCTTTATTCTGAGAGCTGGGCTCAGGTGATCTGCAGCTCATGGCCTGCCTGCTCACTGATGGCTATCTTCTCCTCCAGCTGCCCCATGTAGCCCTGTTGTCTCGGCTTTTATGGCTCCTTGCCCAGCCAGATGCCTTTGTATTTAGCCTCGCTCAGGGTCCTGGACACACTTGAGTTCTTGGATTTGCTGCAGCTTCTTGGCAGCCTTTTCTTGAGCCTGCTATCCAACGCTAGCCCAGCCCAGGTGGTGTCTTCTTTACTTCCCTAAGGCCTGGCCATGGCATTGCCTTAGGTCCCCAACTTTCAGAGGAGGTCCCATCTCAACAACAGTATGGGCAATCTGATATGACAAGGAGGGAGTGAGTCACAGTACCTTGGCCCAAGTCTATTGTCTGGGATGTAGTCTGAGAACAGTAAGCACCCTGAATGGTTAGTTGACAGGGCGTAGTGGGTCCTAGAGGTTTTCTTGTTAGTACTGAGTGAGCTGTTAAGTATCTGCAAGGAACTTGACATATTTGTCCTTAATTTTTATACAGTAAGTACACTGATTTTTTAGCCTCTTCCTTTTTGGGCTTTTTTTGATTGTCTCTGGCCTTTACCTCTGGACTTCTTATCATTTGTTTTCCTGAAAGCCGCTACTACTGCCCTAGTTGGCTTTTAACTTTTCTAATTAATTTTTTAATGTCTGGGGCTGACAGGATAACAAAGGCAATATTAATGACTCATTGTTTTTTTTAATAGGACTTGGCAAAAGTTGTCCAAACTCTCCTTACCTTACCTTAACCAGAGTTGGGGTCACAAGAGGCTCCCTTAGAAGGTAAAATCTGCTCCATTTGGGCATCGCTATCTGATAGCGACTTTCCTACATTTACATCTGGTGAAAAATCAGCTTGGCTTAAAATATTCCAGTACAATTTTTAGAGGAAACAACTTAACAAAAGTCAAACTAAGGAATGCAGGAAAGACAAAAAGACAAAACTAACTATAGGTAAGATTGACAGGAATAAAAACCCAGTTTTTTTTTTTTTTTGTGGTACCAGGGATTGAACCCAGGGGTGTTCTACCTCTGCGCTACACCCCTGGCACTATTTTTTATACTTTATTTTGAAACCGGGTCTCACGAAGTTGCGGAGGGCCTCACTAAGTAGAGAGAGAGAGAGAAACAGGGAGAGAGAGGGAGAGAGAGAGAGAGAGCTGAGACTGGCCACAAACTCGGATCCTCCGGTCTCCGCCTCCCAAAGTACTGGGATTATAAGCGTGTGCCACCACGCCCGGCCTCCAGTTTTTGTTTTTAAATGTTGACTGAAATTTAGGTTATAAAATACCTCCCATATATTTGCACGGCTGGTTGAGCATATTACATACTTTTAGATGCCAAGTAAGCATGAATAGATGTTAGCCAATGTTTTACTCTTATATGGTTTATAGTCTTATCAACCTAACAGTCAGAAAACAAGGAAAATTAAAAACCCAAATTAAAATCCCAACATGAAGTAACAATAGGCAATATTTAACCAAGATAATGTAAGGAACTTTTAAATTAATTACTTTAAATTAAAAAACCCAAGAATACCACCTTGTTAGTCAGTGAATAATTTATCAGCTGAAAAACTTAGGCAGAGGTCCCTGGTAGAACATAGGGCCATGAACCATAATTGGGTGTGGGAGCCGCAGCTGCCTCAGCTTCCTTGGGTGCCTGTTTTGCCTCCCCAAATGTAGATTTGTTCTGGGTATGGGGAGGGGAGAGTAGCCTCAAAGACCGAACCCTTGTTTAGGCCGGGACCAGTCAAGCACATTGGATTCCCCTCCGGCCGCTCGTGGAGGGGCAGCATTACTTTTACTTTCTCATTTGGCGCTGGAGTGACCGGGGAGAAAGAAATACCATATTCAGTTTTTTTTTTCACAAAGTTATTTTTTTAAATGTTTAAGCATTCACCTTAAAAGGGGGGGGGGTCTTAGAGCATGTACTGTTTCCTATTTCCATCCTAGTTGGTTTACCCAGAAACTGATTCCTGGAATCAGACCGTACAATGCAGATCTCAATCGGATGGCACACAGACAGAAATGGCACACAGCCACAAAGGACATGCAGACAGAGCACGGAGGGATAAAGCCCTCTGACACAGACAGGACAAGATCACAGTCGCAGACCTGGACGGTGGAGACTTAACCGTAGTGGTCTAGCTAATGTGGCTTACGACCTACTTTGTATGTTTCAGTACCACCCCAGATCATATGTCTCCGTGGAATGACAGCTTTCACCAGTCTTACCAAGGTCTGCCCACTAGGATCTCGTAGCCTTTCTTGGGGTCTTAAGGACCCTGGCCATGAGACCACAGACTCAGACTCAGTCAGAGGACTGACTGAACTGACTTTTGCTTTATTTACTCCAGGACAGAGACAAATCAACAGCTGATGCACTCCTTTCAGACAGACAGACAGACAGACAGACAGACATAATAGGACAGTAATCAAACACAATTACAGAGGGGGACGTGGGTTTGGAGGGAGAGGATTGGAGCTGAAGAGCAAGGACTAAGGAAGTGGAAGAAATGTGAGGTAAGAGAGACTTGAGCCACTTAGGCGACTCAGTAATAAGTTGTTCCCAAGCCACAGTATAGGGAACCTGGTCAGGGTGTCCTGGGCGGCCGAAGATGACATCATGGGTTCTGAAAACAAGACGGGGATCAAAGGAGTCCTCAGGGGGCCAGCCTGTGCCGAAGGTTGGCCATTCCTGCGAACAAAATTTTCAGAGCCCTTCAAGGGTGACCGTATCACCCGAGAGAGAGGCTGCCTGCTGAAAGTTTGAAAAATGAGCACTAAGTAAATCAATAGGGGATGAGGAGATGCGAGATTGAGATTTTCCCATGGTTAGTGTGGGGAGAACGAAGGAAAGGAGACAGACAGGAACACTGAGACCGAACAGACAGAAGAGGGCACGCCCGTGTTGATTAAGGAGAGCGGCCAGGGAAAAGGCCAAAGCACTGCGCGTCGGGACCTCCAATGGAGGGTCCCACCCAGATCCGAAGGGCTGTATGCGAACAGTCCAACAGCCAGTGGCGGAGTCTGAGCGTCCTCCCAACTCCACTGGCTCAGAGACCAATAGCGTGTCCACTTGTTCTCTATTGAGTCCCAGATTGTCCGGACACCAGGAAAACCAGATGGTGAGACTGAAAAAAGAAGTACTCACCAAGCGCTCCCAGGTAAACCGAGTCCAAACCAAGGGCTCCCCTTTTCCTTAGACCATCCCGAACAAGCCCCCAAAATGTTATGCCCGGTCCGGTGTCACAAGGAAGAAGAGGAGTCTACTGGATTTGGAGGGTCGATTTATTCAGCCGCGGTTAAAACAGGCCAGCCAGGGTAGGGACGCAGTCCAACACAAAGTTAGGAGCTGCGACCCCGAACTAGTTTCACACAGAGTTTTTAAAGGCATAAACCACACGCAGGTGGTCGGGGATGGGGGGAGCTCATTGCCTAAGTTACATCCAATAGGGTGCTGACAAAACCACTAGTCTGAAGTAAGCAGGAGTTGGGTTATTTTTTGATTGGCTCGAGCTAGGAAGGTATGTCTGGAAACCAACGCTTCCAGGATGTTGGGTTAGGTAAGCAGGATGTTAGTTTATGCTTCAGGGGTTGTGCTACGTGCTCTTTTCACTGATTGGTTGTTCTGGGCCTGAGGGGAATTCCAGATCAGGTCAAACATGGAGTCACTCTTGTTAGGGCTCTCTAGGGCCCTACAGAGCAATATATTGGACATGGATCTTTCCTGACATAGTCTCCTCTATTAATAAATTTGGTACCATATCATCATTATTCTTGGAGAATTAGAAATAATATTTTTATATGGCTAATAAACATTGGGAATCTAAAACTAAGCACTGTGAACAATTATGATATTCAGCCTTCATTATAGATGGACATATCTATGAAAATATGGAAATTAATTAATCAATAAGCTAAGATATGGAGAGTAATGCAAAGATACACTCATTAGGACAAATATACCTATCAATCTTTCTGTATGTGAGCTTAATGTTTTTTTAAAATGTGTTATAAAGAAAATTACCTCATAATCATAATAATAAAGAACTGATAGTAAGATTCAACACAGAGCTTTTCAACCAGGGCCATTTTACCTCTCAGAGGATGTTGAACAATATTCAGAGGCATTTTTGATGGTCACACTTGAGGGAAGTACCATTAATGTAGAGATCAACGATACTGTTAAACATCATATAAAGCACAAGACAATGCCCTATAACAAGGAATTATCCAACTTTAAAGGTCATACCAAAATTAAGAAATCCAGTTCAGCATTTTAGGCCATGGAATTATGTAAATTAAGTTTCTTTCTTTCTTTGTTGTTTTTAAACAGGGTCTTGCTAAGATGCTGAGGATCTCGCAATGTTGCTTAGGATAGCCTCAAACCTGTGATCATCTGGTCTCAGCATCCCATATACTGGGATTATTGGAGTGTTCCACCATGCCCCAATGTAAGTCTCTCTTTTAAAAAGCATAAACTTTTAATATGAGATAATTATCGATTCACATGAAGTTGGAAGAAATAATTCAGAACTCCTTTACCTAGTTGTTAGTATGATAATATTTTGTGAAACTGTATGGCAATATCATAACCCGGATATTGACATTGGTGCAGAATATAAAATATTATTTTATCATGTCACCCTTTTATAGCCACAGCTCCAAACCCATGCATTCAAACTCTAAACCCCAATGTGATGGTATTTGGTGATGGACTTTGGGGAGGTAATTACAGTTAGATAAGATCATGAAGGCCAGACACTAATGATGGGATTAGTGTTCTTTTAAGAAGAGACATCTGAGAACTTGCTTGTTCTCTCTCACCATGTGAGAGCAGAATATCTACCAGCCAGAAAGAGAACTCTTACTGGGGAGGAAATTAGATACCACCATGATTTTGAACTTTTTCAGTCTTCAGAACTGTAAGACACATATTCCTGTTATTTAAGCCACTCAGTCTATGGTATGTGGTATGGCAGACCAAGCTGACTAATATACCAGGGATGTAGCTCCAATCCAAGTCTGGAGGTTCAAGTATCAGGAAAGCCGATGTAGTAGTTCCATTCTTTTTTTTTTTTTTTTTTTTTTTACGGTACCGGGGATTGAACCCAGGGGCGTTCTCCCTCCGCGCTACACCCCCGGCCCTATTTTTTTTATACTTTATTTTGAAACCGGGTCTCACGAAGTTGCGGAGGGCCTCACTAAGAAGACAGAGAGAGACAGGTAGAGAGAGAGAGAGAGAGAGAGAGAGCTGAGGCTGGCCATGAACCCGGATCCTCCGGTCTCCGCCTCCCAAAGTATTGGGATTACAAGCATGCGCCACCACGCCCGGTTTAGTAGTTCCATTCTGAAAGTGGTAAGCTGTAAACCTAATGAGTGCTCTTTAAGTTTGAGCCTGAAAGTAGGGGGAAAAAGTGATTTTCCAGCTAAAAAGCAGTCAGGCAAGAGGGTTTCCTCTATGGGATGGAAAATCATCCCTTTTGTTCTACTTAGGCCTTCAACTGATTGGATGAGAGCCACCCACATTAGAGAGAGCAATTGCATTACTCTGTCTACTAATTCTAGTGCTAATCCCATCCTCATACACCTAGAATAACATCTTACCAAATCCTTTGGTCCACTCAAGTTGACACATAAAATTAACCATCACAATTAGGTCATATTTTTAAAATCCATTCAAACAATCTTTGCCTTTTAATTGGAATATATAGGCCATTTACATTGAGTTTGATTGTGTGCATAGATTTAGGTTTAACACTTATTTTTTCCTTTGTGTTCCTTCTGCTTTTCATCATTCTCTTTTTCCTTCCCTATTTCTTTTGTTTCATTTAATCTGCCCCCACACATATATACACACACATATTCCATCCATATATCTATTGTTTTTGGACTCCACATATATTTATGGATTTAAGTGATTTCCCTAGGTGTTATACTACACATACATATGTCACTTTAATAATGTACTTGAGTTAACTTTTCACCACTCCAAACAGAATATAGGAAACCTTCCCAACTTAGATATTTCTTCATTTTCCTCACTATGTGTTATGTTGGCTTATATATTATATCTACATACATTGAAATCTCCTTCAGAAAATGTTATGATTTTTTTATTTCAACTGTGAAAAACATATTTTAAAGAACTGAAGAGAAGTATAGTCTATTAAATTTACCTAGATATTTAATATGCATTTCTTTTCTCAAATGTATTGTCTCCTTCTGATACAACTTCTGTTCTTTGTGAAGAATTTATTTTCACAATTATTTTAAAGCAGATCTTCAGATAATAAATTACCTTAGTTTTCCTCTACCTTATGATATTTTTATTTTACCTTCATTCTTGAAGGATTTTTTCACTGTATGCAGAATTATAGGTAGGATCCTGGCATGGTGGTACACGCCTGTAATTCCAGTACTTGGAAGGCTGAGACAGAAGGTTCACAGGTTCAAGGATGACCTCAGCAACTTAGTGAGATCCTGTTTCAAAATAAAAAATAAAATAAGGAAGAGGGTATAGCTCATAGGTAGAATGCCCCTATGTTCAATACCCATACCAAAAAAAAAAAAAAGAGAGAGAGAGACAGAGAGAGGGAAAAAAGGAATTATAGGTAGGTATTTTCTTTTTCTTTTTAGCATTTTAAAAATGTTATTGTACTTTACCTGGTCACCATAATTTCAAATGATATTCCTCTAGTTCAAATTGTTAATCTCCTCTAGGTAGTACATCATTTTCCCTGATTGATTTGAAGAATTTTTTTTAATTTTTGTTCTCAGTCATTTTATTATGATGTGTCTGACCTATACTTCTTTATATATATTTTGTTTGGGTATTTATTGAATTTATTAAAGCTACTGGTTTCTTGCTTTTACCAAAAAAGAACTTTTCAGCTATTATTTTTCAAATATTTTTCTTAAACTTTTTCTCTTAAGACTCTAGTATTTAAATATTAAAACTTTTGGTATTGTCCTACAGATCCCTAGGATTAAGTTCACTTATCTTCCAGTCTGTTTTCTCTTCATTATTTGTAACAGATAATTTTTACTGCTTTATCTCCAAGTTTAGCAATCATTTTCTTGCCATCTATATTCTGTACTGAATTTATACCATGATAGTGAGATTCTCTTATTCTCATTATTTTAATTTTTAGTTCTAAAATTTATTTGGTTCTTTTTATCTTCTATTACTTAGCTGAGGGGTTCTAACTTTCTATTCATTTCAAGTGAGTGTCTGCCTTTACTTCTTGTATCATTTTTATAACATCTGCTTTGAAGTACTTGTCAGATAATTCTAACTTCTGTGTCATTTGAGTGCTGTTATAGGCTGGTTTTCTTCTTCTATGACATTAGATATTTTTCTGGTTATTCCTAGTCTGAGAAACTTTGAGTTGTGTTCTGAACATTTTAAATATTATGTTATGATTGTCAGCATCTTGGTTTAAATCCTAAGGAGAATGCTGATATTTTGTTTAGCAGGCAATCAACTCAGTTGGATTTGGGCCACAAGTTCTGAGGCATCTTTTGAGGGTTGTGGTTTTAGTGTCATTTCCATTTTCAAAGCTTTTGAAATGCTATTTATATCTGTCCTATATTTGCTATGCCCAGTGGCCAGCCTGAGATTTTGGTAGTGGTCTATGTCTTCAGTTGTCAGAATTCTTAGTATGATATTTAAGATCAGGTCTAAGTATACAAAGCTCAATAATGAAGCTAAGAGTTTATAAAAAAACTGAGTTGTCTTCCCCAAGCTTTTCCCTCTTTATTGATATCCTCAGTACTATTTGTTCAGAAAGCTGAGGATTTAGTGATCCTGTTCTAGCATGTACTTTCTGTATTTGTTCCCTTATCTAGGTTCAAGCAATAGGAGAGCAAAGAGATGAAAAAGAATCAGGAGTTCGTAAAACCCACTTCAGATATAGCTCCTTTAACTGGAGAGGAGGGTACTGTGGTTGGGTGTGGTCCAGAGTGGTGTACTTGGGAGGTGGTGGAACCTTCAGGAGGTGAGGCCTGGAGGGAGGTACTTAGGTTAACAGGGTGTGCCCTTGAAATTTAGTCTCTCTCTCTCTCTCTCTCTCTCTCTCTCTCTCTCTCTCTCTCTCCTGGATTGAGATATCCTCACCTGCTCACTCCTGACACCTGCTTCCACCATCACTACCTGCCTTGCACCATGAGGTTATGCAATCAAGGGGCAACTTTCCTAGATCCTATGCTCTCCCATTTGGACTTGGAACCTCCAACACTGTGAGCTAGGTAAAATTTCTTTTCTTCATAAGTAATTTATCTCAAGTATTTTTTTGCAGTAGCTCAAGGCTGACTAATACAGAAGGTATCATCCCTTAGTATTATGGAGTTATGAGCCACCTGTTGTAACACTGTTCCTCGTAGAACATTTTTTTCTACCCCTCAAATCTGAACTGGAGAGTTTCTTTTGGAGTTTTCTCTATCCTTGCTGGTGCCCACTACCAAGTGCCACGAGTTCAGTCCAGGCTTGAAGTCATTAGAGCAAAAAAAATTCCCACAAAAACATTAAACTCACAGCCATCTTGATTGTACTCCAAATTCTGCTCTTCTCCAATTTGTCTGCTATTTACTGTTCATAGTCCTCATATAGACACTCGTTGCATTATCGCCAGTATTTTTATCTGTATTCCATGACAGAAAAAGGATGAAGTGTGTTTTCTGTGTCTTGCTCAGAATCAAACACCATGGTTAAGCTTTAAAACCACCCTTATGACTTGTTATTATCAAAGGACACAATAATAAAATGTGCCACAGTGAGATTTTATTTAAGCTGTGGCAGTTTTTTCTTTATTTTAATATAAGATCTAAAATAGAACATACTTTACTAAAAACATAAGATACTTGTAATATACATATCTGTTATACCCATTCAGTTCCAATTCAATCATTCAATTCAAGATATATTTATAGAATAGTAACTTCAAGGAAAGCAATTTTCCTAAGCACTACATGGTACAATACTAATTCACATGGTATCAAGAACAAAACCAGTTGCAGGGCAGTATAGATGCCAAAGTACAATAGAATCCCTATTGTTAGGAAGACAATGTTTTACTTGGGAAGATCCAACCATATTAATTATCTTATCTAATTTCATCCTGTGTTCTTAACTCAACACAAAGTTATGTTTACAAGACTAAGGAAAAATTATTATTTGACAGATTGATCAGCTATTTCTTCAAAACTCTGTATTAGTCCTATTTTTGCATCAAATTATTGAAATTATCCACAGTTTACCTTTCTAATCCAGGGATCTATTTTTTTTATTCAATCATGCAATTCAGCAGCTTTCATCTTAAGGAGTGGATAGCTGAGTCATCTTTTGCTACATCATTAAAGATTATTTTTCTGAACCATTATGAATATTATTAATTGGTTTGTTTACTATTTGTGTGGGAAACATTAGCAAATTCAATATGTGAGCATGTTTTATTAAGCAAGCTTGCAAACCCAGACAAAATAAACAAGATCCTGAAGAAGACTTCTTGATGAAAGCAACATAGATTTTCCTTCTTGTCAGCATGTTCAAAATTAGAATTACTTCTTGGTTTATTGAAGGAAAAGTATTCCTGTTATCAGGAAATCAATAAATGTAAAAGAGCTGATGAATTGGAAAATATGGCAATATTCAGTAACCTGGTGTTATAGCTAAGTCTGGTATCATTAAAACAAAGGCCTGCCCAGAGGAAGTGCAACAGAGTATGTTAAAACTAAAGTCTCTACGTGTTTGGGAAATAAAATATGAGTATCTATAACTGAAGAGTTCATTAAAGCAGCAAATGTCTTTCACTGTAAAATGAGAAGGTAAAAATTTCCCAAACTCTGTTCTTTAGGAATGTAAAGACTCTAGAGTCAGATGCTCAGAAGAAAATTCTGGCTCTAGTTCATTCTGTTTCTGAATTCTTGAGCAAGTTTCTTGGCTTCTCTAAGTCTTAGTATATTCAACTATAAAATGGGGGAAATGTAATATACTTCATATTGTTGCTCTGAGATAAAACAATAGAAGAAAATTTAATGCCTAGCCCACAATACTCAATAAATGGTTATGATTATCTCTGAGTTATCTAATAGAACTCAGTATTTCATCAAAAAGGGATAATGAATCTTTAAGTGTTGAGTACACCTCTGGGGACATATTTCCATAATTTACCTATTTGGCAATGGATTTTTTCTTTGTTTTTAAAAAATTACTCCCATTCTAGCAGGGTATGGGTGGTTCATGCTTGTAATCCCAGTACGTGGGAGGCAGAAGCAGGAGGATCCCAGGTTCTAGGCCAGCCTCAGCAACTTAGTGATACCCTCATCTTAGGGAGATCCTGTTTCAAAACAAAAAGAAGGCCTTGAGGTAGAATGTCCAGAGGTAGAATGTCCCTGGGTTCAATCTCTAGTACACACACACAAAAAAGTTACTCTCATCCTTAACAAGTGAAGTATGTGTGGAATTTGAGTTTTCAAAATTTTTCTTAACTGGGGGCAACACCAGTTCTGTGAAGTTTCTGTCCATTCACACTGTTCTCTGCAAAGCCTACCTAAAACTTTTTTTTCACTCATTTGGCCAAAGGACATTAATAGATCCTACCAAATGCCAGGTACCATGCTGGGCACAATGAACAAATAGTTTGTTAATAATAGCTCCTGTCTTTGAAGGGCACCCAATTTTAAGCAGAGAGATACATGCTGATAAAAACAAAATTTATCAGTAAGCTAGAGCCATCTTGTATCTGCTCATGAGAACCGACTACTGTAAATCCAGGAATTTTGTAAGCTCATTGTTAAACACTTATTTAATTAAAAATTTAAATTATATACACTTATTCTTAAATAAATTATATTAAAATAACATGTAATAAATGTTAAAAATTCATCACTTTATCATTATTTTACTACACTTATGTATATCTATTATTTCTATATGCTGGAAATTCTATGTAATGCTATTCCACTGTATATCTCTTTCCAATTCCAGGGTTTGTGATATCATACTAATTACTTATAATCAGCCATAGTAGAATATTTACACCATGGAAATTGGCAAGTCGGGGCCTTATTCCCCTTGAGTTGCATATGTCAGTTACCAGCATAATATTGTATTAATTATGATGCACTGTAATATGTGTTATCAAACAGATATGTGTAAAATGAGAGAAAACATATAACCCTCAACTTTCTGAGACTGTCTGGTCTCACTTACGATAATATTCTCTAGTTCCATCTTTCCTTCCTGTTTTACATCAGTACCCATTTTCTTTGATCTTGACTTGAGAATTGATTTAGCCAACAGCAAAGTATCCACTTGATCAAAAAGTTTTTTTAAGAGCTATTGCATATTTTTGCCACCTCTCTTGCTCTTACCTTTGCCTGTAGAGGGTAAAGATCCATTTAAGAGCAGTTCCCTCATTGTGGGTGCTAGAACAAGAACACATGTAAAGCAGGGACACAGTTAACCTGTACTAACATAAGCTGACCACAGACATCAGCAGTTGGCATGTTAACTTGAAAAAAAAATGAGCCATTTATTATCATAGCATACTATCTCAAAAGCTATGACCTATAAGATAGGGTTTAACATTAACAGTTTTCCACTCACTTGTCATTGCTAGGGGAGCTTTTTTGCAAGAAAAATGAATCTGTGATATACCCCAAATGCTTCAAAATATGTTAGATGCTAGCTCAGCAAAATTTCTCGTGGTGGCACAAAGTATCTGGGAGACCTTGGTGCAGTATTTTTAAGATGAGAAAACTATGGAAAAGAAAGAGAAAATAGACATTTTAGAATCACATTATATATATTACATTTTTGCTGCTGCCAACACTGCTTAAAATTCAAGCGTACATATATCATCAAAGAGAACTAGAAGGAAATTTCATAATCATATAACCCAGCCCCTTCGTTTTGCAAACAAACAAACAAACAAAAATATCCAGGACTCAAGAAATTCAAATGGTTTGCAAAAGGATGGAGCTGAGAAGCTAGAATCCAGCTCAGGCCTCTTAATTCCCAGCTTTCCACAATAACAATGATGATGATGATAACTGACATGTGTTCCATATTTATTATGATCAACATTTTAAGTTTGTTATATGTATAAACTTATTTAACTCACATCAATAAAAACCTGAGGTAAATATTATTATTAATATTTCATTTTAACATATAGAAACCTTAAGCACAAGTAAGTTAACTTATCCATGATCATATAGCTATCAAATGTCATTTCACGGCCTTGCCCCTCATCTCTGGGCCAGTATCCTCATTCTTATAACTCCATGAAGTGCTAAGACATTCAAACTGTAATAGGATACTCTTTGCTCTTGGAGAGCCAACATGTCATTCTTTTTTTTTTTTTTAAAGATCACAATTTGACTTAATCTAGACAAATTCGTGTTTTATTTTGAGAGATTTATCACTTTTCAAATTACTGCTAGCTCCAATCCAAACTACCTACTCAGAAGACAGAACAATGGGCAGGGCATTATTTTGTTTGATTTTGTTGCATTGGCTTAAAATATTCTCTTCAAGAATACTGTAAATTAAAGATTAATAACTTTTTAAAAAACCCATATCATTATTTTTATAAAGTACTTGATAAAAGAGGGACAAATATTTTGAAAGAGAGCTACCATCTCCAAGTCCATGTCAGAAAAGAAATTTGAAAATGTGCCCAATAGATAAAAATGTTTCTTTTCATGTTTTATTGGTTAAGTCAATCAAAGTTTCTTTCCTTCAATGTTTGGGATTTTAAAATTTGTGAAAATTTTTGGTTTACAATAAATTTTGATGTTAACTAGATATATCAGTCAAACTTATTATACCAATTCAATGAACTGGAATATTTTGACATTAGAAAACATTCATGAAATTAGCTCAGGGTTTAAGTTTTTTTTTTCTCTTTTCCCTTTCCTGAATAAGCTTCCTGATAGCAGAGGGGAGATATGTCTCATTTATTTGGTTTTGTATTGCTTCCATTTCCTATATCACTTTGAGTAGGAAGGCATGACTTTAAGAAAAAGCATCAAAACATCTTAGAAGTTCATTCTTATGCTTACTCTTATGCAATTGCCTGTCTGGTAGAATTATTCTCTATGGCACCTCTATTAGCCAAGTCCTTTCTTGGTTTTCCAGCTTTTGGGATCAAACTATCAAGGGTATGTGATACAACAAGTCATACAAAACAGCAGTGTAGCAGCCTGACAGAAATGCATCTTAGGCTTTTTGTTGTTGTTGTTTTTTTGTGGTACTGGGGATTGAACCCAGGGGCGTTCTACCTCTGTGCTACACCCCCGGCCCTATTTTTTATACTTTATTTTGAAACCAGGTCTCACAAAGTTGCGGAGGGCCTCACTAAGTAGAGAGAGAGAGACAGGGGGAGAGAGAGAGAGAGAGAGAGAGAGAGAGAGAGAGAGAGCTGAGGCTGGCCACGAACCCGGATCCTCAGGTCTCCGCCTCCCAAAGTACCGGGATTACAAGCGTGCGCCACCACGCCCGGCTCGCATTTTAGGCTTTCTGTCTAATTCAAAGTCCTCTTAGGTATATTGCCCTATTTTATCATGAAACAACAGACATATCTCCAGGCAAGTAGAATCCATTATTTTTCATTATTATTATTATCATTATCATTATTATTCTTATTATTTATCTTCAAACCACAGAAGCACCAATAGCTTTGGAGAATAGCTCCAGAACATCCAGGAAAGTATGACTAACAAATTAGAACCTAATGTGCTTTCTTACCAGGAGAGTGTGCCCGCCCCATATGCAGGGAAATGGGTGGAATTTGAGAATATTATGCTAAGTGAGATTAGCCAGTCTGAAAAAGTGAGTAGCAGTATGTTTTCTCTCATGTGGAAGCTAGATAGAAATTGGAAAACTAGAGTAACCTCAGATAGAGAAGCAGAGACTCCACTGGAGTGATTGGGGAAGTTTAGGGGAGAGAAGAGAGGGAACAGAGAAGTAAAAAAAGGTAACAGTTGAAATAAAGTTATGTACGTATATTAAATTACCAGTGCCAATCTAAAAGACAGGTATGGGGAAGGGGAAGGATGTGGATGGGACCCGGAGGGAAATGCTCCAAGAGTTGTGTGCGTGTATATTCCTATCACTCTATATGTCAGTATGATGTATAATTACAATGCACAAAAAAAGGGAGAGGGAGGGAGGGGGAGAGAAAGAGGGGAGGGGAAGGAGAGAGAGAGAGAATGCCCGTCATTGACAGTTCTCTTCACTTCAGTCTGGCTTTTTTGACACTTCCTTTGCTCTTTTTGCCTTCCAAATATTCTTATTCCCAATATCACCTCCATTTGTAAAGGATAAAATACCAGGATTATTTCATATTCAGTGAGGAGAAGGATGAATGAGAACAGAGTAGTTTTCATTGAGTTTTTCAAAACTGCTCTTTCTTTTTAGATTAAAATTATTTTTATGTAAGAGTTGTTTCTAATTTTGAGATTTGCCACCTTATAGTAAATACAATTTATTTGAGAATTTATTTATTAGTACTAGATTTCACCCACTGAGCTTACTTTAATAAAAAGGCATAAGATTAGGAATTATGCCAAAGAAAAAAAAATACCATAAATGATGGAATAACTTGTCCTGACAATCAGAGTTAGTTCTGGGCATTTAGTATAGAAAACTGCTTTTTAAAGTTCTATTTAGAAATTGGCCTAGTAGAATTTGCTAGCTTGTTTTATTTCTCTATAAACCTACATCTATCTTTCTCAATCATTATACATATATATATATATATATATATATATATATATACACACACACACACATACACACACATACACATATATAAAGTACACTTTCTTTTTTATTCAATTGTTACTTTAGCAATGTCTGCAATTAAGAACCAGCTCACTAAATGAACTGTAATTATTGCAAATTGTGGTAAGCACCAGTAATTAAAATGTTGCAGTAATGCTAGCCAGCTTTGCTAGATGCCCTTTGAGAATAGCATAAAATGATATTATGTCTTTAACTGGTGTTTGTATTACAGATGAGAAAACCTGGAAATTCAGGCCTTCAGAATCCTTTGGCTGAGTCTTCAGAGCACAATGTGAAGTGGGGATTAATAGTTATCCAGTGAATTCAAACTGGGAAGATAGTCAATTTGGTTAATTCCTAGTCAAAGTGGCTTTTTCTTTCAAATGTGCAATCTTTAGGGCATAAACATACATGGCTTCCCCATGGGAGGAAAACGAACAATAAACTCTAATCTCTTCTTTGTGTTTGTGAGATGATAATAGTGAGCCTTCTGGGTACAAAAGCAAGACTGAACTCCATCAATACCCACCCATCTTTTGAGGATCCTCACCCAGCTGCTACCCCCAGTGAACTCTCCAGCTGTGCAGTCATTTGGCAGAGTGCACTGTTATGCATAACTTAAAGCTATGTGTGTGTATGTGTGTGACTCCAAAACAACTGTGAATACAGATTGTCCACATGAAAACCCCCAAACTATTTGAAAGGGAAGAACAATGGAATTAATAATTTGATGGTCATAAAAGTGACCCAAATTCAAAGTTAGCACTGACTGACTCCATCCATCATCAACATATTTCATTCATTTGTGCCTTTTCTACTGTGGCTCCAGGTTAGCTAAAAATGCTACCTGATTAACTAAAACTTGTGATCTATATGGTAATATAGGTTACTACATATTAATTAGTGCAAATAACATTCACTAGCTATGTAAAAATAGTTTTAATGAATAAGTATGGTGTTCTATAAGATTATTAAAGTACAACAAATCTCCAGAGATTATGGAGGCTTTGGGTAAAGAAAAATATAGTTACGGAGAATGGTGACAGATACTTGCTGTTATAAAGTGGTGAAATTATTCTAGTCACTGAAAACATTCCAAAGGGTGGGACTCCTGGTACTGGCTATAACAGATGATCAGGTATTAGAATATCCACCATAAACATTGGGAATCTAGACAAAAAGAAAAATCAACAGATTTGAGACATTGTACAACCAACATTGCAGGGGGGTTGATTCTTGAGAATAGGGAAATGCACACTGTTAGCTTTACATTCACCCCAGAATGGTGCCTGTGGATATTTTTCAGATTGCATACAAGAAAATAGAGTTCAGAGAGCATTGGTCTTTCCAAGCAGAGGAAAGAGAGGTAGGGGTTTGAGGCTACTGGCATAGCCACAAGGTGTAGAGTACAATACCAGAAAACAGGAGCGCACAGAGAAGGAGTGCCAGACATCTGCATAAGAGTCCCTTTAGTCACTGCCCAAATATAAGCTGTGTATACAGAGAGTGAATGTTCATGAGGCCTGCAAAAACCACACTTACTGAGGAACTGTTAGACAAATGGAGACTGCAGAGGGTATTTGGTATTGAATGACACCAGAGTTCCAAGCAGCAAGAGCGGAGATGACTCATTGAAAAGCCCCGTCATTCAGTGGAGACTCTGAAGGCCATACGTTAAGAGTCAGGCAACTCTATTCCTAAAGTAAGGGCTACCCTGGAACAATCTTCACAAAGCCTAAAATTAAGCTTCAACTAGATCAACTTGAGCTGTTAGCAAATTAACTAACTGATGGAACAAATCTCAAAATACTTTAAAGATAGCATGATTTAGACTTTCATCTAAGTAGTATCCACAATATGCAAAATTCAATTAAAATGTCCTATATATACAAAGAATCATTTTGAAATGCCACATAATCAGGAGAATTATAGTGAGTAAAGACAAATTCATGTGATATAGATGTTGGAATTAGCACATAGTGACTTTAAAACTATAAATTTATTTAAAGCTATAAATTTATTTAAAGCTATAAATTTATTTAAAGCTATAAATTTATTTAAAGCTATAAATTTATTTAAAGCTATAAATTTATTCAAGGATTTAAAGAAAAAGATAATATGTGAAAAGATGGGAGATCTCAACCAAGAAATACAAACTATGAAAAGAAAAACACAGAAATTTTAAACTGAGAAAAATAATATAATTTAAACAAATACTTCATGTGTATAGATTTAACAGCATATTGGACATATTCTAAGATAAGCTAATAAAACCTTCCAAACTGAGACACAGAGAGAAAACCATAGAAATTCAATGCATTGTGGCACAGTACCAAGTGGTCTAATTTGCATCTGATAGGATAGGAGATAAGAAGTATCACAAGTAATCCATGGTGGAAAAAATCTGAGCAATAGTCACCTCTGTGTTGGAGAATTGACTGGAAAGGGTCATGAAGAAACTTTTTGAAAATACAGAAATATTCCATATTTTCATAAGTTTGTGTGTCACATAGTTGTATGTATTTGTCAAATCTCGTTGAACAATATGCTTTCATGGCCTGTGCTTTTAGTTATTTGTAGATTATATCTCAACAAGAAAAAAAATCAATGGACAATGACCAGTTAGTATCATTACCTGATATAAGCACCAAAATAATAACAATCACCTTATCATCCACAAAGTCTTACATACATTAGCTTTTAATGTGAGAAATTGCTGGCTTCATCTCTTTCCTTTCTTCTTTTTTACAGTCTCTTTCTGTGATCCTTTTCTTTTCCCCATTGTTCAATATTCTTGTTTCTGAGTTTCTTTCCTTGCCTTTTTTTTCTACTTCTTTATTCTTTCAAGACCTAGGATATATTAGTCCAATTGTGATGGATGGATGGATGGATGGATGGATAATGAATATGCTTCTGCCTATCCAGTCATTCGACTTGCATATCAAGCATTCTTCCCAATGTTCAAGATAAAGTTATGAACAAAGCAGAAAAAAAAACAACTCTGTTCTCTTTTCTTCTTCTTCTTCTTCTTTGGTATTGGGAATTGAACTTGGGGGTGTTCCACCTCTGAGCTACATTCCCGGCCCTATTTTATTTTGAAACAAGGTATCCCTAAGTTGCTGAGGGTCTTGCTAAGTTGCTAAGGCTGGCCTTGAACCTGTGATCCTCTTGTCTCAGCCTCCCAAGTACTGGGAATATAGGCATGCACACCACACTGGCTTGTTTTCTAATATTCACATTTTCATGATAATGTCTTGGTCCAACTACCAAGTTCAGACTCACATAATTTCTCAAATAGGAAAATATCTACCTCAAATCTGTACCCTCTAAGACACTATCTGAGTGAATTGCTAATATCTTGAACTGATCCTATATAGAATGTTTTTATATTTAGTCTCCATAAGTTTACATACATTTTTGATGCATTCAATGATGTCTCCACCTTTAATATCCTGTACTCTAGTCACATCAAATATTTTGCTGTTCACCCTCTCACTGTGTTCTTTTCATAAGAGATTCCTTCAAAGTAGAATATCCTACCTTTTCCTTAATCTCCACTTCAGTGTGTGCTTGCCTATTTCTCCTAACTCATTCTCCAAGGCTGCTGAAGGGATCTCAATGACGTTTTCTTGACTTCCTAGACAGAGTTGTAGATTTCTTCTCAATACTTCTGTTTCCTGTGTACAGGTTTGTGTCTGCAAGCTGAATGCCAGTACAGATTTTGCCATTAACAGTGCATACTGTGGACATACAAGGAAGGATATGGTAGAAAAATTAGGGGTATTTGGCATTATTACCAAATAAGGCATTGGTGATCCAATTCATGCAGGAGCAGAGGGAAGAGTAGGATATAAGAAGTCAGAAGTGGGACCCAGAGTTCAAGTTCAAAGATGGCCAGGCACAGTCTGCAGCCAGCTACCAAGTATAACAGACTGGGCCCCTCATTCACACCAGGTCTCAGAGACAAATGAAAGAGCACCTTTATCTTTCAGAAACAGGTTATTAAAAGGCTCTGAACCAAAGGCTGGCTAACCAAAAGCTGGACAAAGATAGTTAATGATCAAAATCTTTAGAAGTGAGGAGCACTTTTGCTGTCAAACACAGAAAACTTATGACAAATTCTGAATTCTGTTTAATCCTCATCAAACTAGGATAGTAGTGTGACCATTTAGTTGGCTATGAGATACAAGCATCTGATATGAGCTGGTTTGTGAGCATAGTCTGATACCTTCCCTCAAATGGAGTTCGTTTTCCTTGTAGAAAATCTATTCTTTTGAGATCCTTGAAGACCATGCTATGTTCTCTGTAGCTGCTATTACTTGTAATCCTTTTTAGGCAATAAGGAATTGTATTTTAATAACACATTATCAGTTTTCAGTGAGTACAGCAGTATTCATACAAAGCTTTCTTTAGTCCTTAAACCTTCATTCTTTGGGATAGTGATGGGTTTTGTTGTCATGAGAACACTGCCAATTAAAATTTTGTGAAGACAATAATCTAAAGATGTCACACCCAAATATCAAAGACATAAGTCAGCTCAAAATCAATTAATAAGCTTTATATTGCATAGACAAATAATCTTCCTTTATTCTATTTTTCATTTCATAACTGATCATTTTAATATCATTTATCATGTTTATTCAAGTGTATGAAAATTGTTCTCTGCCCTCAATGAGTATGAGTTTAACTAACTTCCTAGATATTTCAAAGCTCTTGCCCATACTGTTCAGTAAAGCACTGATTCAGGGAGGTGTTAGCCCCTGCTCCAAGTGAGGATACAGACTGAGTATACAAATCTCCGCCATCCTGACCTTGCTCTAGAAGATTCACAATGTACCTTAATATATTAAAGGATCCAAGAAGTCCTATGTGCTGAGAGGGTGAATTTTAATTCACAGATCTCCAAACAGTTTTTTGCAAAATGGTTCCCTCTTAACAAATTATCAAATTTTGAAGTGGTGCTTTCTGACAGTTTAAGAGATCTCTCCTAAAGAATTATAAATGCCTTCTATGAAAACCAGGAATCAGAAATAGTGAAATCATGACAGTCAGAAGCCATAGGTTCAAATCATACAACCAGTTGTGACTCTGTCCTTCTGAAAAAGCTTTTTAACTTCTCTGAAGGTTATAAAGACTGCCTTGCAGGTATAACGTGCTCAGTTGATTCTGGTTTTATGTCTCTTACTTTATAATCTTTTTCCATATTCTGATGGACAAAGTCCTGGACTGTGGGAATCTTTACTTGATAATCTTTCCCCATATTCTGATAATGGACCAAGTCTGGACTGTGAGCCCAGCTGGGGTTGACATCCTTTAAACAAGTGAAGAGCCTGGCCAGTGGCACCTGTTTTCTGGTGAGCCAGGTGGGGTGTAGTGATACTGAAAGTAGGCGGGAGATAAGTGGGGAAGTGGTCATTCCACCCACACATTCTCACATGTTACAGAACGCAGCTGGTGATTATCTTTTCAAGAGAAGTCTACTAGCATGTGTGCCGATGGAAATAAGTCCCCAGGCTTTGTTTGGCACATGTGTACCTTAATTACTGACCCCGACTCTAGGGAGGTCAACAAAGAAGTTCTCTCTTTTTCTGTGAAACCAAGGTAATGAAACAATCAGAAAATCTGCCAGGGAGTTGAGGTCTGCAATCTCTCAAATATAATACTTGAGGTTTCTTTATGCTCTAAGCACTATTTTATTTGTAAAGTTTATTAAATTATTTAATAATGTTCAGTGCAGATCAAAATTTTGAGTATATAATAAAATAATTGACTTTTATAGATCCACGAATAGATGTTTTTCTACAAATTTTAAACAGAAAAGGCATTAACCTGAGTCCTTTTTTTTGTATTAGTTTTTTTCATTTTGGTTTGTCCTAAGAAATGATTGACTAGTATTTGTACAAGAGTTCAGACAAGCATTTTAGTGAAAAAAAATCCCTGATTAAAATAGAGCTTAGTCAGTTTCTATAGACACACTGACTGCCCACTCTCTAACCACCCCCAATGTCCCCATACCCCATGTCTGCCGATGGAAAGTATAAGCCCAAGCACATGGTATGTGAGCTCTTTCTTCTTCGGAAAAAAATAAAATATTTTCCTTGGTAAAATTTCCTCAAAAATCGACTAAGCCTTCATAAAGATCATGGAAATTTGAGGAGCACTGACTATTAATTAATGTAGATTGAAATAAAGACTGCAAAATAAATGTCTTAAAAATAAAATTACAAGCCTGGTGTGGTGGTGCATGCCTGTAATCCCAGTACTTGGGAGGCTGAGACTGGAGGATCCAGGTTCGCGGCCAGCCTCAGCTACTTAGTGAGGCCCTCCACAACTTAGTGAGACCCTGTTTCAAAATAAATAATTAAAAATAGGGCTTGGGGTTTAGCTTGGAGGTAGAATGCCCCTGGGTTCAATCCCCAGTACCACAAAAAAATTACATTTTTCTTTGGGGACTCTAATGACATGGGATCCAGAACTTACATATTTCTAAGGAGTAATTCTGTAGTCGAGTACAGTCAGTGTTAGTGGCAGCTGGTAGGGTGCCTCCATATGGAGGCAACACAGCAGCATAGCTTGCTTTCTTTCTTTCTTTCTTTCTTCTTTCTTTCTTTCTTTCTTTCTTTCTTTCTTTCTTTCTTTCTCTTTCTTCCTTCCTTTCCTTTCCTTTCCTTTCCTTTCCTTTCCTTTCCTTTCCTTCTTTCTTCTTTTCTTCCTTTCTTTCCCTTTTTTCTGTTAATGAGAGTATGAAGTAGTTCCAGATGGTGAGGAAGGCCAAACTCAAACAAGTTGCTAAGTTCGTTGGCACTGGAGAACCTGCGGCATGGTGACATACAAGTACAGAATCCCCACAGTCTTGCTTCCTGGTGAAACTGGAGAGAACAAACCAACAATAGAGCAATGAGTACTGTAATTTATCTTGGAGGCCATTTAGGTTGTTTATCCCAAACTACATTTTGATTCCAGTTACAGTTTAATTATGAGTATTTGTTCTCTAACAGAGACTAAACAAAGGGTAACTATTTTCTTTTATCTTTTTCTTTGTTATGAAAATTTCGGTTTCATGTTTGCCTCCCTCTCTCTTTAAATAGTGTCTTATGCTATGTGAACACACTCAGCTTCATTTCTTCCCATTCAAAGGAAGCCTCTGAAACAGACAAACACAAGAAAGAGCAGACATCTTTACATGGAGGAAGTGTGTGACTTAATAACAGCCATGCATTTCCTTCGCCTTTTACTGCACATATTTGACAAGTGCCTTGGGTTATAAAGGAGACACCACCGGGCATCCGATTCTTGACAAATTGTCAGGATGGGGAAACCCACCAAGTCCTGTTACCTTTCTCCAGCATTTACTGCCAAGCTGTTTTGGAAGTGGTCATGAAATGTGAAGTAATAAAGACACAGAAGACGCATGGGTTAGATTGTTCTCTTCTGAGCACCTCCCTTCACTCCTGTCTGTCCAAGGCAGCAACAAGTGGGACTTGCCCTCTTGGTCTCAGAGCCCACACTCTCTTTATGGAACATGTTCAAAATCTGTTTTTGCAACTGTTCCATTAATTTAAGGAACATAATTTTTATCAAATATATTGCTGAGATTTTTTTCCCCTCCATCCTAAACAACCTGCACTTTCTATGGTGGGAAATTTTTTTCTTTTCCCTCTGTAGCTGTGCAAGGACTCTGTGAAACTGGCTGGGCCCTCTTTGGTTTCTGCAGAAATTGTAGTGATGAGTGTTGTTAACCACTCCATTTTTGGCAGAAAAAGACACTTCCAGATTGGGTTGGAGCAGAAACCAAATCTTACATTGCTAAAATTAAGCCAAATCCTACACTGCTAAAGTTAATAATGATGATGAATTAATTTTAAAAACTTTTAATGCATAAACCATTATGTTTAATAATTTTATTAAACTCCTCTACTATAGAGGTCCTGTCATTTTAATATTTAACTAATTCACTCTTACTGTCATGAAAGTAATATATTTAAATTGTTTTCAACTATCACTTGCATATTCACCAGGTGTTTAAAATAAATATTGCTTTATCTACTTTTTGGGCCAATTCATTATTTTTTCACCATTCTCCTAAAATATCTTTTTTTCATTGTATTCTGTCTTTAGTACTGTCGAGCTTTTAGTTTTGTCATTAACCTTTTTGTATTGCAGTTGAGATAAATTAGAATTGCCAAATGGTTTCAACAATGTTATCATGAACAATTGATAAAATTTTACCAAACAAAATCAAAATGAGCACAATATATTCATTGGTAATCTGCATTTCATTCTATAAGTAACATTAAATACAGATTGTATTAAGTTGATTTTGTTTTTCAAAAATTCATCTTGGGTCTTGGAACAACTAAAAGTACTTTAAAATTATACAACTTCATAACTAGGTGTGGCTGTACATCCCTATCATCCTAGAACTTAGGATATTGAGACAGGAGGATTGTAGGTTGGAAACCAGCCTCAGCAACTTAATGAGACCCTGTCTCAAAATAAAAAATAAAATAGGGCTGGGTATGTAGCTGAGAGGTAGAATGCCCCTGGGTTCCCTCCAAAGTGCCGAAAAATAAATAAAGGAATAAAAAATTCATACACCTTCAATGCTCAGTTCTTATCCAAATTCAAGCTCCTATATCCATAGTTCCTGTGTTTCACACTACATATTATTAAGCAAGGGGTTGAGAAAATTCACTTTGGATTTACATAATTTCATATTTTTTACACTTTTATTGGTGCATTATAGTCTCACATCATAATGTAGTTCATAGTGATAGTGACATACATGCACACAGCACTTGGTGAGCTTTAAACATCAGTTTAGTCTTTTACTACCTATAAAGATGTTCACATCATTTAAACATCTGAGTCTCAGTTTTCCAACCCTAGAATAGGGATAATAATATTTACCCAATAGGCTTGTCATGAATATTATAAATATAAATTTATAAACACATAAAATGTATAAATTGTATATATACATAAAACACAAGGAGCATGAAGAAAATTATGGTTATTATTAATATAGTTATTTTTGTGCAATAATTTGACACAGAAATTATAAAAAATTCAACTAAATTTGAATTTTTAAAACAGCAGATTCTTTACTGAAAATGATTTGCAGCTTAGCAAAACGTGTTATTCTTACAAGAAAGTGAACATCAAACCTTGGCACTGACTTCTTGAAAAATATTATTTAAAGGGTTCTTTTGTTCCATGGTGACAGCTATAAGATTTTAATATAATCATTAAAAGAAGGAGCTTTCTCATGATTTTGCAACTTGAAACATTTAGAATACCATAGGACAAAACTTTGAAAGGAAGTTACCTTTCCAAGTATCTGAGTCTCCTGTGTCCACATTTTGGACTTCACAGATACTGATCACATGCAAAAAAGGATTCCTTCTACAAGGTGATGTGACTTTTAATTTGAAATATTTTTCCTTAAGAAATTTATGAATGGAAAAGAAAAGAATAAGAATTCACTTTGAGACTATAAGAAAGGTGAAAAGTCAATTTTGAAAAACCCTTTCTCAAAGCTTATTTTTAAATACATTACTCTGAATTTGCCCTTTGTAGGCATATATGCCACTCACCTGGTTGTGTGTTCAGACACATTCAGAATTCTGCCATTTGAGTTGCTGTGAGGTACTGTCAGAGGCACCCTCACTGATAAACATCAAGGCTCCCACTCAGTGAGTGAGTTAATAAACTGTGTCAAATGCAGACCCAGCTTTGGAGAGCAAATATCAAGACATGATTACAATGCAACTTACTTAATTAGACTATATTTATGTGCTGGAAATAAATTTTCTGGAAAGAGCTCATGATTGGACCATCTGGTTCAAAAGTGGATATTTGGTGACTCTAATTGCAACAAACATCTATCAAGTGACAACCAGGGACTCAAGGCATCAGAGACCCAACAATGAACAGAATACAAATGCCCATCCTTCAATATAGCAATGTGTCTGATGGCAAATTCATAACAAATATTCATAACACACTGTTACAGATAATGTACATAGTCTGTGGAAACACGGTGAAGAGTGTCTATCCCAGACTCTCCCAAAACAGTCTCTGTGAAAATGCAATGAGGAGATGACATAGTCAGGAGGGACATATGAACAGGGAAAGGTCAAGGTCACAGCTTTATAGCTGAGGGCTCCACATTGCTTCTGCTATGAGCTTCCAATCAGTTACCACGAGAGAAACAAGGAATCACTTTCTAAGCAAGGTTGACTGGAAAGTGGCAGGTGAGTGGGCAGAGCCTATTTGTACTTGGATAAAGTAGGAAGAACCTCCAGCTTGTACACAAGCTTGCCTTTTGTTTCCCATACCGTGGTTTTGCTGTTTCTCTACCACGGATTTGAAAACAGATTGTGGAGGCACTATGTCTGTTCAGAGTCTCTTCATCTAGCCTCTGACTTGAACTAGGAGTTTTTGTGAAGAGTTCATATGTTTCTGCTGCTTCTAATTCTCTGTCTCTGTTTATTGTATGTAGATTCTCTGTTCTTTCCTTTTAGATGTAGTGAATGAAATATATTTCACATTTATGAATAAAACTATTCCTGATGGCTTATGCATTTTAAAACCCATCTTATTAGCAGAGGCATTCGAAATGTATTCTTACCCTCCCAAAGAATTATAATGGTAGTAATTTCACTACATGCAGAACTCATTTATGTTGCCAACCCTTTGCAGACTCCTCAAATTGTCAACAGGAAGTGGGAGTTTCTTGACCACAAAACCTTTGGAATTGATAGTATTTTGAGAGTACAGTGAATGGGATTCCCTAATGTTCCTCCTTAGAGTTTGGCAACCAGAGTGGTGACCAGCAAATTCTTGATGCTGAGCCCTTAGGTCTGGAACATGTTTCCTGTTCATTATCCTGAAGTCTGAAGTTAGTAGTTTTGAAGTTACAATACAAGGAACATCTGTTTTAAACTTTTTTTAGCCATTGAGAAGAATTTCTTACTGATTGGTGTGGGCTTTATTGGTGAGATAAAGTTAATTTTTGTCATTGTATAGATCATACTTATTTGTTCTAATATTGCCTTAAGTACTCAGAGACAATTGTTTTCGAATGAAAGCAAAATAATAAACCAAATGTGCTAAATAGTATTGACTACACAATTCAACAAAGAGATGACCATAATTAGGAATGACCATGTAGGTTTATAAAAACTGCATCCATTGGGTCCTCTAGAAACAGATACCAAGACAAAATAGAAATGCAAGTGATTTATTGGGTAAATGTCTGTAAAAGATAAAGGAGAGAGAAAGCAGGAAGGCAGGGATGGCTTACAGACCAGAAAGCAGGTCTGAAGCCCATGAAAGAATATTTGTAACTAATAGTAGGTAGATCACAATTTTGTATAAGATGCATTGTTAAAGAGAAAATATAATTACATAAAATAAAAAATAAAGTGCCATGCCATTGTGATTGAATATACCCAGCAAGCCGGGCATGGTGGCGCACACTTGTAATCCCAGTACTTCGGAGGCTGAGACAGGGGTTCGTGGCCAGCCTCAGCTACTTAGTGAGGTCCTCTGCAACTTAGTGAGACCCTGTTTCCAAATAAAGAATAAAAAATAGGGCTGGGGGTATAGCTCATAGGTAGAATGCCCCTGGGTTCAATCCCCAGTACCACAAAAAATATATTTTTTTATATTATATATTTTATTTTTTTTAACATTTTATGTTCATTTATTGGTGCATTGTAAATTGTAAGTATACATTTTGATATATGTCAGGGTATGAACACCATACATGCACACATTGCACATTTAGCCCTCCCTCCAATCCCACCCTATTCCCTCCCCCTGCCCTCCCTTTTGTGCTCCAGATAGTGATTGAGTCTTATAGGTTTGTGTATGTACATCATGTGCTATAGTGTGTTTCCCTCCACTCCCCGCCCAACTCCCTCAGTTAGGTCACCTTCTTTGTCCATCTAAAGATTTCTTCTTCTTCCCTTCTAAGTCCCTTCTACGTCCCATTCTATCTAACTCCCACAGATTAGGGGGAACATCCGATTTTTTACTCTTAGTGTCTTACTAATATCGCTTAGCATGATGTTCTCTAGTTCTCTCCATTTCCCTGCAAATGATGTGATTTTGTTCTTCTTTGT
>PVJS01015119.1:0-39355 GCA_004027185.1 Glis glis
CGCCCTCACAAGGGAAAACTGAGTCCCCCGAGGGTCTGCAAGCTCCTGTCAGACCTGCACCCCACATTGGCCTGGCTGGTCCCTTCCTGCAGTTCCCTCCATCTCTGGGCCTGTCTCCCTGTCTGGGGGCACTCTCTATCACATGTACACCCCATCCCTCAGCTTCCTCCCTGGAGGGTCCCCTCCTCACACCGCCCTATTCTAAAGTGCACTTCTCCTCCCCTCCCAATACACGGATCCCTCCCCTATCGCTTTGCTTACTGCTGGAGGGCTGCACCCAGTGCTCGGCACACAGTGCCGGCTCAGTAATTAATTAAACCAGGCTCTGGCCTGGTGCTGGAACCAGCTCCTGCTTACGCCAAGTTTCTGGTTCCCCAGGGGAGACATAAGCATTGCTTGACACATCTGCAGGCAGTCACTGCTATTTTTCACCTTCCAGATGTAGCCATGGTTGAACTTGGGCGGAAGCGCACTGGAGCAGAGAGCTGCAGCCCTGCCTCTGCACTTGGCCCCTCCTGTCCCCAGCTCCATTAGCACTGTGGCCCTCACTCCTGGAGGCAGCCCCTGGTGGCCTCAGCCCTCATCCTCTGGCTTGGGGCTCCCTGGACTTTAGGAAACCGCTGGGAAGGAGCCTCAGTCCACTCTGACTCACAGCCAAGTGATGTGGACATGGTGCTCCCCTTTGCTGGCCCTCAGTTTCTTCTTCTGTTTAACAGAGACAAAGGTTCCAGCCCAGCATAGCCCCAAGCTGGGTGGAGGACACAGGGAGAGTGAAAGTGCTTTGTGGACAAAGGAGAGGGGCTCTGAGTAAACATGGAGCGGCTTCATGCTTACTTCACAACGCCAAACACGACAGGGCACATACGTCAATACTCCCCTGTAATTCAGTTCAGGGCCGACATCTTAGAATCTGTTCAGTCTATGCAGAGGCAAAGAGTAGATGTGCTATGACTTGGATATCATTTAAGTGTCTGGGTGTCCCCCATGAGTCTGCTGTAATTGAAGGCTTGGTTCTCAGGCGGCTCTGTAGGGAGGTGACGGTACCTTTGGGGAGTGGGCCCTGTGGGAGGGTTTTAGGTCATTGGGAGTAGGCCCCTCAAAAGGAATTGTGGAACCCCAGCCCATCATCCCTCTCTGCTCTCACTGGAGATGTGAACCTCTTGCTCCACATGCCCTCCGCCAGTGCCATCTGCCACCCGCACCAGAACGGAGCCAACACAGGCACCATGCCTTTGAATCTCCAAAAATGTGAGTCCAATAAACCTTTTCTCTATAAATTAGTTGTCTCAGAGATCTCACTGTAGTAATGTGAAGGTGACTAATACAACATGTAACTATTTTATTGAAAGAGGATCACAACATACTGTTTAGAAATTGTTGGTGTCGGCCATCTTTCCCCATCAAAATATAAACACCTATTTCATTCTTTTTACAGCTAAAAAAAATTCTACTATATGAATAGACTAACATCTGACCCTCCATTGATGGATATCTGGGTGACTGAACCATTGGAAGAACTCTGTGATGGACAAGAGAAGTAGAATGGCAGTCTGGCAGATCGAAGCTAAAGTTTTATTATCGTAGACAGTACAACTAGCTAGAAGGAGGGGCGAGTTCAGTGAATGCACAGGTTGCCCGGGGTCACAGCACCCTGAGAGGCGGGGGATGATCAAGCTGAGCCCGAGCAGCACTGTCAGCGCCCCGTGGCTGCTAGCAACAGGACCAGATGCAAACTTCCTACCCAGGCACATGCTGTCTGGGCTTCTGATGCCCCACACAGTCCTTCACGAGTCATAGATGCTCAAAGAGCTGAGCTCACTCATCCTGCAGGATTTATTTATTTATTTATTTATTTATTTATTTATTCTCTCTCTCTCTCTCTCTCTCTCTCTCTCTCCTCTCCCTCCCTACTTTTTTTTTTCTTTTTTGCAGTACTGGGAATCTAATCCAGGAAATCACACATGCTAGGCAAAGTGCCCTCCCACTAAGATCCACCCCAGCCTTCAGAATTTCTTATTTCTTACTCCTGTCCTTGAGCCCTTCCTGGGCCATTGCCCCAGCTCAGGCCTCGTCCTTTGGTGGCGAGTGGACACCACCGAAGTCCGTGCTGGATGACATTAGAACCTCTAGATGCTATAGTTGCTCTCAATTTTTCACAATAATCATTTCTGTACCATTAGTACCTTTTTGTTCCCTTGCCTAATTATTTCCTTGGGATGAATTCCTAAAATATAAAATTGCTAGGACAGAATGTATGAACATTTTCACAGTTTGATACTGACCAGAGCTACTAAAGAAGCAAAACGGAGAGCCATAAATAGATATAAAGTCAAAGAGAATCTAGTCATTAAGATGTCATTTCTAATCAGTGGAGAAAAGATGGGTTACTGAGTGAATGATATTGGAGCAATGGGCTAGCCATCTGGAAAAAATAACCCCACTCTGCACGAAAATAAATTTCAGCTGAAGCCAAGATGTTAAAAAAAAGTTTTAAAAAGGATTTTTTTTACGATCTTGATAAAGGGGTAGACTTTCTAAGTACAGTGAAAAATCTGCAAGTCATTAAATACAAGACTGATAAAATTGACTGCACAACAATTAAAAATTTCTAAGGAAAAAGTACCATAATGTAAAATAAAAAAACAAAGTGGGAAAATAGATTGCAACATGTATCACAGACAACAAGTGAAATTTAATGATATATATGTTATTACAAATCATCCAACAGAAGACCAATAGCCAAACTGGAAAAATGGGTAAAGGACACAAAGAGACAGTTCAAAGGCATGCAAATGCTGATAATTGTTTAATGTAAGGAAAGATGAAAATGTTTGGCAGCTCTGTTGGCCGGAGTGTGGCTCCCATTTCGCCCCTTCTGAACACTGGGTTTGACTGCTAGCACCTGTGAGCGCAGGTGTGGTCCTGTGACTTGGATTGGAGGTGGAAATACCAGTGGAGGTGGCGTGGGTGCTTCTAGCTGACCCCTTGCTTTCCTCCTACCTCAGGATCCAGCAAGGTTCCACATGATGGTTGCTTCATCAGTCTGGTTCTGGGGGGAGGACATTGTGGGTCAAAGCCCTCAATGGGCATGTGATATGAGAGAGAAATAAACCCGTGTCATTGGGAGTCCCTGAGACTTGCAGTCGTATGTGATCTGAGCAGAACATAGACTAGCCTGACAGTTCCTCCCTCTTGCTGGTAGGGTGATAATAGAGAGCCCTCATGTGCCTTTTATTCTTGAAATTCTACTTCTAAGAAGTCATGAAACAGATGTGCTCATCTGTGCAGAGGCACGGGTAGTCCTTGCAGTCAGATTATAATAGCAAAAGACGGAAAATGACTGACCAATGACTTTGTGGAACAGACCCAGAATGGAATAATTGCAGCCAGAAAAATACAGGAAAGTTACAGGGTGATAATCTCTCCTAGAAATAAATATTATCAGGCAGTGATTTCTCCCTTAGTCCCGGCTTCCAGAGTGAACGATTTCAAACAAAAAGCATGAACAGGGAAATATACGAGGTTTATTTAAGGAAGTGGGGGCACAGTGTGAAGGAAGGTTGTGATAAAGGGGAGTTACATTCCAGAGAAAGGGTTGTGTTGTGTTCAGGAGAGAGTCTGGAAAACGTGGCTTCCATAAGTGAGAAATGGCATGGAACACAGTCCGCCCCAGAGAGAGGGTCAGAAGTGACCTGTTTCGGGGAGTGAGACACCGCCTGGAAACCTCTCCCTGGAATGCACGTGCATTAGGGGAGGTGGCTCTCCCCTCCCATACCACGGCTTAGTGCAGTCTGCACTGCTCTACCCATGCTGGAAACTTCCCTGTGGGTCTAAGTGAAACCCTCTCTCTTACTGCACTAGTGGGGAGTTTCCTATTTCCATTTAAAAGGGCCTGCTTAACTTTTTCCCTCAGTGCTTCAGGTCCAGGCCCAGGTCTGTCCTAATCCTGCCCAGCTGCTCACTCCATCCAGATACCTAACAGGAATAGATGTGGATGATCCAGTATTATAGTCTTATTTGCTTATGTACTTCATACTGGAGATTGAACCCAGGGGCATTCTAGCTCCAAGCCTCCTTTTAAATTTTTTGAAACAGGATCTCACTATGTTGCTGAGGCTGGCCTCAAACCTTTGATCCTCCTGTCTCAGCCTCCCAAGTACTAGGATTATTGGTGTGTATACTGCCACACCCAGCTGTAGTTTTAATCCCAAGATCAGGGCTGAGTTTCTTTCCCGGGGTGGAGTCACCCCAAAAGCATTACCACAAGTGCCTCACATGGTTCTGAGATGGGACCGGTTGGGATTCCAAAGAAAGAAGTACCAAGCTCCAGGGTGAACAGTCCAAAGCATTTGTTAGGGACTTTACTTACAGAGTGCTGCAGCTTATTCTTGGGACCAACAGTGAGACAAAAGGGATGTTGCCTAGGTATGTCCACAGCGAGGGGTCAGGGCATGGAGTTTATATGAGGGTTTAAGTTATTTAGCTCAGGGCTGGGGCCAGTTTCAGTGTTTTGGGCAACACCCTAGATACCTTTATGGGTGCCTGGGAATGTCCTGGCCCTGTCTTGGGCTCAAGCCTGCAGGGAACCCCTGAAGCTGGCTGCAGAGCAGTTGGGTGCTCTGTGATTTTGGGGTCAGCCCAGGGCTTCTATGTGTGTGCATGCATGGCGGGGGCACTACAGGTTGGATTAAGGCATTAGAGCCCCCAGGATCTAAGACATTAAGGTGCCCCTCCCATCTCACCAATAAAAACAAAAAGTTAAAAATAAATCATAAATGTTAAAAAGTCCATTTACAATTATTTTGATAAAAATAGACTATCTCTGGAAAGACACCCCAGAGTTGGGTGTATTGGTTTCCTAGGGATGCGGTAGCAGATGACTGCACATTTGGTGGCTTTAAATAGAATAAATTTGTCCTCCTGAAGCTCTGGAGGCATCGGCCATGGAAGGCTGGCAGGGCCACGCTCGCTGAGGCTGGGATGGAGCCCTTCCTCGCCTCCTCCAGCTCTGGTGGCCCCTGTGTCCCTCGCTTGTGTCAGCAGCACCCGGGTCTGTGTTTCCCTCTTTAGGGGGTCTTCTTCCCAGAGTGCCTCTGTAACTTACATACCGCTTTCCCTCCGCCAAGGAAACCAGTCATTGGATTTAGAACACACCCTAAACCCAGGATGATCCTTTGCTTAATTACATCTGCAAAGGCCTTATTTCCAAATAAGGAGGGTGATTTTCCCCGGGGAAGATGGGGGTCCAAGAGTGGGAGGAAGATGCACTTCTCACTGTACATCTATTTGCACATGACTGCCTGTACCTCTTGGGGAAGCGGGCTGGTGACCTGTGGCCAGGATGCGAGGATCTGAAAACTGGGCGGAGGGGGCCCAGCGGCTTCCGGCAACTTGCGGTGGGGGATAATTAATGAGGGGTGAAGACCCTGCCAAGAGCGCAGTGGAGGATGTGGGATGAGAAGTGACTGCCCCTCTGGTCCATCTGTCGCAGAGCCCAGGGTGCCTGCAGACTTCCCTTCTCCCCCACCTCCATCCAGATACACCCACTGCACACTGGACAGCAGCCCCCTCCTCACCGAGGACATCCAGGCCCCTCTGTGCAGTGTGCATCATCATCCTCTGGGTACACTTTAGGAACCCCAATAGGGAGCCCGGAGAAAGCTTGCTCCCAGCTCTTCCTGCCACAGGAGGCTTTGATGAGGAAGCTGCGCCTTTGAAACACAATTCTGTTTATAGGCAACAGGAAGGAGAGCCTGCAGTCACCTCTGTCAGAAAACAATGAATGAGCTCCTGCTTCGTTCCAGGATGGTGGGATATTCCATGGAGGGATAGAGAAAAGAACAAAGGGGCGTGGCTCTGATCTCACCTCCCGGATGCCAGTCAACCCACTGGTTTTACAGTCTTTGTTCCATGGGCTCTTGGAGTGAGGTCTTTCCAGACAAGGTAGAAAGGGCAGCAACTCTGAACTCAGACCTGGATTCAGTTCTGAGGATGTGCTGCGCATCTACAAAGTGGGATCCAAGAGCCCTTTTGTTTCTTCCTTCTGGGAAGAGTTAAGAGCATGCCTCGTGCTACAAGTACAGTCCAAGGCCTGTGCTGTTCTTCCCCTTTCCTCCTCCTGCCTGGCACACAGTAGGTGTCTACTAGATGCTTGTCCCGTTGAGTTCTTGGACACAGTGTATAAAAGGAATCTGCAAATGGAACGGTTTGGAATGCTGAGCTTGTGCCTATGATTGAAGTTTGAATGTATCCTTATGACATCTTTGCAGATTTAAAAACTGAATATTTATGGACTAATCCCTTTGAAATGCACATAGGCTGGAAATGAGAAGCAAGCAGTATGGAGGTACAACTATGGTGAGGTCGGGGTGCACGATGCAAGTAAAGGCTAGTGGAGAGAATTCAGTGGGCGGCGGGAGCCCGCAGTCAGATTGATTAGGGAGGGTCACCAGTCACAGGCGGAGGAGGGAGCAGGAGGGAGAGGAGAGGGTGGCTGACTGGTGGTAAGGCACACCCCAGAACCACTAACGAGATTCTGGCATCGCACTTGGGGCTCGAGGTGAGAGGCTGAGGACCGGGCGACTTCCAGCCCAATTAGGCTTTGGGATTGGGGTTTCCTCCTTCCCAGCGTAATCAGAGCTGTTTGGGGAGGGCGAGGCGGAAACCCGATCCTCCAGTCCCGGGGCTCCGTTAATGTTTAATCGGATAGGATCGTCCGATGGGGCTCTGGTGGCGTGATCTGCCGGCCCCCGGGCGTGGAGCACCCACACTCGGGCGGGAGCCTGGGGGAGTGCGCCCCGGGTCCCGGCGCGGCCTCTGCTCCAGGGCGCGCTCTCCACTCGCGCTGATGGGCGCCCGCGGCTGTGCGCGGCCGTGGTGGCCGCCGGTGCCGCTGCTGCTGCTGCTGCTGCTGCTCCCGGGCCCTGCGAGCGCCTCTGCCCACGAGGACGAGGACAGCGACTACGCGGAGCTGGCGCTCGCCTTCCCGGAGGAGGAGGACGGCCCGGCGCACGCGGCCCCGCACGTGGGCAGCGCCACCTTCCACCGCTGCGCCAAGGTGCGGGCGCGGGGCGGGGGCGGAGTCACCTGCACCGGGACCCGGGCAGCCGGCGCGTCCCTTCCGGCCTCAGTTTCCCCGGTGTACGATCTCCCAGGGCTGGTGGGGAACGGGGACGGCTGGCGCTTGGGGACGCGGTGGACGCCCGGCTGCGCGACGCGGTGGGAGGGCCGCTGGAGCGGGAGGCTGGAAGGCGCGAGGTGGGCAAGAAGAGGGAGTGCTGCTCCCCTGACGTCTGCGGGTTCGGATCCAGCCCAGCCCAGCCCAGCCCAGGGGTCGAGCACGCAGGTCTTCCTGTGCGCTGTGACTCCGTTCTGGAAGTTGGCGCAGGAGAGAGAGTGTTGACAGCTTAGGAGAGAGGGCATCACCCCATAGAGGGGTAGACGATCGGCGGGAGGCGATTTCTAAAGGACAGGCCAGGTGTGGTGGTGCACGTTGTAATCCCGGTACTTGGGAGGCTGAGACAGGAGGGTCGTGGGTTCATGGCCAGCCTCAGCTACTTAGTGAGGCCCTCTGCAATTTAGTGAGACCCTGTTTCAAAATGAAGAATAAAAAATGGGGCTGGGGGTGTAGCTCAGAGGTAGAATGCCCCTGGGTTCAATCCACAGTACCACAATAAATAAATAAATAGTAACGGACAAGCCGGGTGTGGTGACGGCACGCTTGTAATCCCAGTACTTGGGAGGCTGAGACTGGAAGATCTGGGTTCGCAGCCAGCCTCAGCTACTTAGTGAGGCCCTCCGCAACTTAGTGAGACCCTGTTTCAAAATAGAGAATAAAAAATAGGGCTGGGGGTGTAGCTCGGAGGTAGAATGCCCCTGGGTTCAATCCCCAATTCCTGAAAAACAAAGAAACAAACAAAAAATAGTAACGGACAAAATTATTCTTGAGTCCCCCCCCCAGGATCTTTGGGGGTCTGGGTTAGAGGAAGGGCTGTCGGTGCCGGGGGCCCAGAAGCTGGTGCACCAGGCAGCTAGGACCCAGGAGGCTGAACCCTGCCCACGGGTCTACCGTGGGTCGCCTAGGGTGGGTGTGGTGAGGTTCTTGAACATCACTGGGCCCCTGGCCCTGGGGCTGTGGGAAGCTCCTGTCTGGGGTCAGGGGTTGGTTTCCTCCAATTATAACCTTACCCGGTTTCTCCCGAGGTTCCCTGCTGGGCTTGGAGTCAGACGTGGGTTCATTTCACTAGCTGTGTGGTGCTTGGCATGTCATGTAACCTTGAGCCTCCATTAAAAGGGGGTGACTGTCCTTCCTGAGGAGTAACTGCGTTGACTCCCGAGTGTCCCCAGGACGTAAGAAAGGGAAGAGGTCATTCGTAGCAGGTGGTTGTGACCCTGGCTGCAGTGTGACCCCCCTGACCACACCCTCTTCCTGGGCAGAGGGGGATTCTGTGGTAGCAGCTGCCCAGCAGCCCTTCTGTGTGCTGGGGTTAGGTGTCAGGCCCTTACTCAGCTCAGAGCACCCTCCCTGTCTTCCCCTGAGCCTTTCACCTCTAGAGGGATGTTATGGGGCTGTGGACAGGAAAATATGGGCATTTCTAGTTGCCCCTGTCTTAAAATAATTGTTCTGGAAGTAGCGAGTACCCCATCCTGAGAGGCAAGCAAGCAGAGGCTAGACAATCACCAGGACCAAGTGCTTGGTGTTTCTTCCCTTGGGGAAGTTTGGAAAAGCAACTTCCTAAAGTTCATTTATTCATTCATTCAATGGACATTTTGTGGGGATCAGATTTAGAATGAAAAGATTTTCAATGACCAGAAAAGGATTTCAGACCATTCCTTTTATTTCAGTCATGAGAAACTGAGACCCAGAGAAAGGACCCACTCTCTGGTGCATTAGAACGAGGTTTCCTGGAGAATTCTCATTCCATTGCACAGAATGCCCTCCTAACTCGTTGGATTTTCATTTAGTGGAGAGCATGTTGGGTGGGTTGTTGAAGCATAAATTGGAGTTCAACAAATGGAAGTGGCAACCAGGCGTGGTAGCACACACTTGTAATCCCAGTACTTGGGAGGCTGAGACAGGAGGATCGAAGAAGACTCAAAGCCAGCCTCAGCAATTTAGAGAGACCCTCAACAACTTAGCAAGACCCTATTTCAAAATAAGTAATAAAATAGGGCTGGGGGTGTAGCTCAGAGGTGTAGAACGCCCCTGGGTTCAATCCCCAGTTCCATAAAATAAGTAAAATAAAATGGAGCTGGCAGGAGGATTTTATTCTAGGGTAGGGAGCAGCACGAACATAGGTTCAGAGCTGGGAAAGGCAGCGGTGGAGAATGAGGAACGCATGTCTGCGGTCCCGTATCCATCTTCTAAAATGTAAAACGTTCTGAAGGCAAAAGCTATATCGTAATTTATTTGATGGTAGAACCTGACCTGAACGAACGTGAGGTTATTTATAATCTTCATTTATTCCACTTGTGCAAAGATTTTGGCGGTACCGGGGACTGAACCCAGGGGCATTTTACCTCCGGGCTACACCCCCAGTCCAATTTTTTTAGTCTTTATTTTGAAACAGGGTCTCACTAAGTTGCGGAGGGCCTCACTAAGTAGCTGAGGCTGGCCATGAACCCGGATCCTCTGGTCTCAGCCTCCAAGTATTGTGATTACAAGTGTGCACCACCACGCCCGGCCCATCGCTGCCTTTCTGAAGTTCAAGTGAATTCTGAATCTCAAAACCCATTTGGCCCCAGGACTTTGGGTAAAAGGTCCTGGGCTTTTCTCTGCTGGGGCTCAAGGTGCACAGACAGAGATGTGGGAGACAAGGCTGCAGGGGTAGGTTGAGGCAGGAGCTAAGAAGAAGCATGGAGATTGGACTTTATTCATCAGGCTGTGGGGAGCCACAGCAGGGTCTTGAGCAGGTGTATCTGCTTGAGGCCACTTGGAGCAGGCAAGAGCGAAGACCAAACAGATCTCCCGCGGCCAGTGGCCTTGACTCTTCTCCCTGCTTTAGAAGCCTTGCCTTTGCTCACTCAGTCATCCCTTCTGCCTGCATCTGAAGAGTGTCCCCTGGGTGTTTTACACAAGCATTTCTCTTGGCCTTGCCAGCAGCCTGTGCCATAGACATTATGGTCCTTGTCTACAGAGGAGACATCTGAGGTTCAGGGAGGGTGAGTGGCTTGCCCATGGCCACACAGCCAGTAAATGCTGAAGTTGGGATTCGGTTCCATGTTTTTCTGGCTCCAAAGCTGTGAGTTTTACTCCTCTGCACTTCCTCTGGAGGGGCTAGGAAGGAGAGGAAGGGATTCTTACTGGGGTGCTGGGGAAGGAGTACGATTATGGCCTTCGGGCAGGGATGCCAAGGTTGACCAGGCCTCTAGGGATCTTGTCCCTAGAAAGCTGGGAGCAGGTACAGAGGAGACCCCAGTGTATAGTGCATGGTTTCCCTTTTTGCCTGACTGCCGGATTTGAAACTGTGTGAACTACGTTAATACTAATCGTTGGCCTAGACGTGGGTTTTTCAGTCTTAATGTGGCAACTTCTCTACATAGTTTACTATGCCCTAGTGTGTTTCTTTTGTTGTGATTGGATCTTGTAAACGGGGTGGGATACGGGCTGGCTGGGGTTTTTAATGTCACCCTGTTCCCTGCTCCGGGCCAGGATGCCTGGAGGTTGCCAGGCACCTACGTGGTGGTGCTGAGGGAGGAGACCCACCGAGCACAGACGGAGCACACAGCCCGCCGCCTGCAGGCCCAGGCCGCCCGCCGGGGCTACCTCACCAAGGTCCTGCACCTCTTCCACCACCTCTTTCCCGGCTTCCTGGTGAAGATGAGCGGGGACCTGCTGGACCTGGTGAGCTGCCTCTCTGGACCCGGCATTCCTGATAGGGCTGGGGGCTGACCCGAGTGGGCTCAGCACTGAACATCAGAGGCAAGGCAGACGTGCTCTGAGCATGAACCAGGTACCATGCCCAGGGATCACTGTGTGTGCAAGCCTGACCACACCCCAGGGGTGCAGCCACCTTCGCATGAAGAGCGGATTCCGAGGCTCAGGAGGGACCACACGGACAGCTAGGGGCAGAGCTGGGATCCAGCCTGTGCTCTGCCTGAAGCTGTCCTGTGGGACCCTGTGGGGACGAGACCCCGGGACACTCAGTGGAACCTGAGTCACTTTATAAGAGCATGATGCAGGGGTGGAAAAGTCCTTCAAAGCTGCTGCTCTCAGAGTAAGTTTCCTCCTCCAGGACAGGGCAGCCCTTACCCCGCCAGCTTCACATCCTCGGAGGGGCTGGAAGGGGCCTGGCTAGTTGAAGACTTCTGGTCTCTCTTCCCTTATCCCCACCCTGCGCTCAGCTGCTGAGATGTGTCAGGTCCCCAGCCTGACAGAGGAGGCCATATTCCTTGGCCTCTCCTCTTCCCTCTTCACAGACAGGCCACGCCAAGCAGAGGAAGTGTGGGACACAGGGTGGCCCATGCAGGGGGCCCAGGCAGTCTCTTCTGGGGCCCTGGGAGGGACCCTGTGGGGATGAGGTGGGTTGATGTGGGCGCAACATGGGGGACGGGTCTATCAGGTGGGCAAGGGCTCTGGTTGTGTGGCTCTGAAGCAGAGTGTCCGGCCTCTGGCTTCTGCAGGCCCTGAGGCTGCCCCACGTGGAGTACATCGAGGAAGACTCCTCTGTCTTTGCCCAGAGCCTCCCATGGAACCTGGAGCGGATCATCCCGGCGCGGTACCGGGCAGAGGGATACGCGCCCCCCAGTAAGACCCCAGCGTGCTGAAGGCACCTGCTCTGCTCTGCCCCCCTCCCTCCGCCGAGGACCCACACCCCTCAGGGGCTTGGGGACTCGGCATGCTCCACTGGGCTCATCTGTCCTGTCCCCACCATGGACGGCCCCACTCCTTGCTTTCTACTGTTCCATGCAGAATGCAGGAGACTTTCCTTGAATCGATCCTCTCTTCCGCCTTCTAGAAGTTCTTCTTGGCCTCTCCTCTTCCTTTGAAACGGCCCTACAGGCTATACTTACCTTGGGGAGAGATGAAATCTGACTGTGATTCACAGTCTCCGGGACTCCCAGCCCTGCAGACAGGGACAGACTCCTTAATGGGACAAACACAGCCCTGTCTGGCTGCCCCCACCGGCTCTCGGGTGTCCTCCTGCTCCCTTGGGCTCCCTGCGTGGGCTTCAGTGCCCCCACCAGGCCTTTCTGGCCACCCTCCCTCTGCCTGGTGTGGCCTGCCTGTGGAGAAGCAGGAGGAGAGACCAGGGAAATGCCTTGGCCCGGGCAGGGCCTCGTGGGTGACGTGTCAGGAAGGTTAAGTGCACCTGCTCTGGGAAGAAGATTGGGGTTCTGGGTGACCACACTGAGTTTGAGGTGCCCGCAGCCTGAGTTTGAGCTCAGCGGAGAGTCGATGCAGCATGGTGCTGGGCCTCGGATCTTGGGGTGAGCTCACACTCACCCATTAACTGTGGGGTCCTGTGGGGAGCTCCTTCCCTCTCGGAGCCTCTTCATCTTCATCTGTAAAATGGGCTCCATAACCCCATCCCTGCCCTCCTTGCAGGGTTTGTGTGAGGCTCCAGTGAGGTGAAGGACGTGAAGATATGTTGGGCACTGAAGGGTGAGGCGGCTTCCCAGGTGCCATCCTTGCGACAGATCGGGGCTTCTCACAGGGTGGGGAGCAAGGGGGTGGCACATCTGACATGGCGGCAGCGCAGAGGTGAGGGCCTGGTCAGGTTGAGTGGGCTGGGTGGGGCCGGGCAGCCTGGGCCTGGGAGGGGACAGGTGGGCTCTGTGGAGGTGCTGTCTCCCTCCCAGGTGCGCCTCTTCAGGTGAGTCCTAGAGCCCCAGGATTCCACGTCCACACCCAGAGCCAGAGCCAGCCAATGTCAGGAATGGGGAGGGACACTGGGCAGAGGGTGTAGAGACCCCAAGCCGAGCAGGAGAGAAAGGCCAGGCCTCTGAAATTAGCCCACGAGTGCTCCTGTCACCAAGAACTTAGCTCAGTGGCATAGAAGGAGAGACATTTTTCTCCACAGACCTGAGGCTGGAAGCCGGACGCCAGTGGTGGCAGCATGTTCCCGGCCTTTTCTTCCTTCAGGTGGCTGCAGCACCTGCAACCCCTGGCTTGTGACTCGTGACTCCCATCTGCCTCTGTCTTTGCATGGCCTCCTCTCTGTCTCCATTCTTTTTTTTTTTTTTTTGCGGTACCAGGGATTGAACCCAGGGGCGTTTTACCTCCGAGCTACACCCCCGGCCCTATTTTTATACTTTATTTTGAAACCGGGTCTCATGAAGTTGCGGAGGGCCTCACTAAGTAGCTGAGGCTGGCCGCGAACCTGGATCCTCCGGTCTCCGCCTCCCAAGTACTGGGATTACAAGCATGCACCACCACGCCCGGCCTGTCTCCATTCTTTTGTAAGGACACTTAACACTGGATTTCGGGCCCACTGGATTTTTGGAAGATTAAACGAGGGACTCTATTTGCGTGCTTACAACAGCGCCTGGGATGTGTCAACAGCTGGTGAGCATCAGCTGTCACGTCAGCCTCATGTGTTTCTCTCCTCTCCCACAAATGCTACCTTGGAAAGATGGGGGCAGCCTGGTGGAGGTGTTTCTCTTAGACACCAGCATCCAGAGGGGCCACCGGGAACTTGAGGGCAGGGTCACCATCACCGACTTCGAGAGTGTGCCCGAGGAGGATGGGACGCGCTTCCATAGACAGGTACGTGTGACCCTCGGGCAGGAGGGCTGCCTACCTCTCGTGCCGTCTCGGAGGTGGTGGGGACCCCAAGACTGTCACGGCTGCACCCCCAGCTGTCACCACCCCTTCCTTGCCATCAGCCAGGGGTGAGGGTGTCAGTCCCTCTGCTGGCATGTCATGGGGTGGGTGGGCTTCTCATGTGGGCCTTGTGTTGGTCGAGCAGGCGAGCAAGTGTGACGTCCATGGCACCCACCTGGCAGGGGTGGTCGGCGGCCGGGATGCTGGCGTGGCCAAGGGCGCCAGCCTGCGCAGCCTGCAGGTGCTCAACTGCCAAGGGAAGGGCGCGGTCAGCAGCACCCTCATAGGTGAGTGGTGGCCCCGGGTGGACTGGCCTCTCTGTGGGCCTGGTGTGGGAGGAGGTGTAAGCCCCAGAGCGCTGGCGTCTCCTGACCCGAGCCTGAGAGGCCTCTGCCTGGAGGCCCAGAGGGTTAAAGCTGGCAGGCCTGAAGGTCACAAGTGCAGACGGAGAAATGGCAGCCCTAGAGGGGCAGAGCCGCAGCCAGGCAGGTCCCTGGGCCCTTGCTTTTTCCACAGTTCCACATTGCCCCCCCTTCCCATCTCCTTGATACGGTGTCTTTTGTCACGTTATCTTAGATTTGGATTACCCAGAGGTGATCTAAGCAAGCTTTCTCCATCTGCCGCTTGCTAAGATGGAGAAAGCAAGCTTTCTCCATCTGCTGCTTGCTTACCTCTAAAACCAGGGGCTTTAGAGGTAAGCATACCTCTAAAACCTCTAAAACCTCTAAAACCAGGGGCTTTAGAGGTAAGCATACCTCTAAAACCTCTAAAACCAGGGGCTCACCAGGTGGAGGGGCGGGCAACGGTCTCTCCCAGACTTCTGCAGGTTCCTCCGTTCAGTCCACGTGGTGGGCATGGAGAGGTCTAGCTGAGAGCCAGGGCTCTGGGGGCGTGGACAGGGAAGCGTGAGGAGCTCTGGCTTCCCGACATCCTGCTGTGGGCAGACCTTGAGTGAAGGGCTCCCTACACCACACCCTGAGGCTGGCTCCTTTCACCTGCTTAGCAGCTGTCAAACCAGCCAGAGCCGGGTGCCTTGTTCAGGTCACACAGCCAGTGCCCGGGATTTCTCTGGGGAAGGTGCTGGCATTGGGCAGGGCTTGAGTGTGTCAGGAAGCGGAGGCAGCCCTGGCCTGTTCGCAAGGTGGAGCAGGCTAGGATCCTCTGTCCCGTGGCTTTCCTATCGAGAGCACAGGGGTCAGTGTTCCCTGAAAGGCAGGAATCAACTCCCTGACCCACCATTGCCCTTTATTGATTGACCTCGGCCCAGACGGGCCAGTTTCCTGAGGCCAGTGTGTGCGGGGGAGGGCCTTCCCCGGCTCTGGGTCGAGAGGGCTTTCTGGGGAAGAACAATTCCCTCTCTGGGGTCCAAGTCAGTACACGGGAAGCCCCTTGTGCATTAGCTGGCGCAGAGTGGGGCTCAGCAGACGGGGCTGTGGCTTTCACTGTCACTACCAGTTTCTCCTCTGTAGGTGATTGAGGCAAAATGTCAAGTCTGAACATAGAGATTTGCACACTGCAGGTGCCTAATAACTGGCAGCAGTAACTGTGGTAGCTCTTCACTTTCACGCCCATTCCCCTCTCCTCCTCCCGGTGCGGAGCAGGCTGTGGAATCCCAGCCTCCACCTCGGCCACAGCCCCTGGAATGTCCCTGAGGCCAGAGGTTCTGGGAGGTTATCCTACCTACACACCTGTGTGACAGCAGGAGCCACAGCAGGAAAGGAACACTGTCAGCTCCAGTCTCCAGGCCACAGGCCAGCGCTCCCTGCTGACAAGGGGCTGGAACTGCCGCTGTGAGGGGACAGGAGACAGCAAGGCCTCCAGGCTCAGCTCAGAGAGGGGAGCAGGGTGGAGGGGTATGGCCGCAGCTCCAGGGCATGGAGTCTTAATCCTTCAGACAATTCCGGGAGCACCTGTCCCCGTTTTACAGAGGGGCGGGCTCGGCTGGTGAGTGGGTGGTCAGGACCGGCTCTAGGCTCCCTGGGTCCAAAGCCTGAGTGTGGTGGAGGGGCTTCCGAGGGAGGCCTCGGAGGGTGGCAGAGGCCTGTGAGGTCTGAGGTGGGGCCACGGGGTCCCTTCTCATTCCCCTGAGGACTAGGCATATTCTCTTGGTGCCTCGGTTTCCTGGAAAGGCAGAAACACAAGGTTTTGGTGAGGGTCCTTGAGCTCGAAAGTTCAGGCATCTAGAAAGAGGCTGGCAGGGAGAGGTAGGTGGGGGCTGGATGTTTATCGCTGAGGCCATTGTTAATAGGCTTCCCACAAGTTTGTGTGTGTGTTGGGGCAGCGGGTGTAGTAAGAGTATTAAGGAATTGGCTCATACGCTGATCGTGGGGGCTGGCAAGCCTGGGATCTGCAGGGCAGCCAGGCAGGCTAGGGATTTGGGCAGTCTTGAGTCTGCAGGCTGTCTGGAAGCTGCACCTTTTCTTCCTCCAGGGATCTCAGTCTTTTCTCTGAAGGCCTTCAACTGATTGGATGAGGTCCACCCACATTATGAAAGTCATTTGCTTCAGTCAAAGTCAATGAGAAAATCAAAATAAAAAACAAAATGGGCTGGGCGTGGTGGTGCAGGCTTGTAATCCCAGTACTTGGGAGGCTGAGACCAGAGAATCCGTGTTCGCCGCCAGCCTCAGCTACTTAGTGAGGCCCTCTGCAACTTAGTGAGACCCTGTTTCAAAATAAAGAATAAAAAATAGGGCTGGGGGTGCAGCCCGGAGGTAGAATGCCCCTGGGTTCAATCCCTGGGACCGCCAAACAAAACAAAACAAAACAAAACAAAACAAAAAACAAAAATGGGCGGGGGATGTAGCTCAGTGGCAGAGCACCCCTGGGTCTCATCCCTGGTACCCCCCCCCAAACACACATGAACCTTCACAGTAGCATTTAGGCTGGGTGAGTTTTGACCAAACTTGGAGCACCAAGTTGACACAAAATGAACAATCACACTGTGACTTGAGGGAAGGGCTGAGGAGGGACGCATGTCTGTCTCCCCAGGAAGTGGCTTTGGCTTTGTTCTCTAGGCCTGGAGTTCATTCGGAAAAGCCAGCTGGCTCAGCCCATGGGGCCCCTGGTGGTGCTGCTGCCCATGGTGGGCGGGTACAGCCAAGTCCTCAACGCCGCCTGCAGGCACCTGGCCAGGGCTGGGGCAGTGCTGGTTGCCGCGGCCGGCAACTTCCTAGATGATGCCTGCCTCTACTCCCCAGCCTCGGCTCCTGAGGTAGGTGCCCAGGCCGCTGCCCCCTGGGCTTCCTGCGGTGTGCGGCTGGAGGTTGAGCTGCCCTGGCTCCAGGTCTCCTAGCACCCAGGTCTCCAGGCCACAGGCCAGTGCCTCCTGCTGGTGAGGGGTTAGAACTGCCTCCGTGAAGGGGACGGGAGACAGCAAGGTCCCTAGGCTCAGCTCAGGGGGGAGCAGGGTGCAGCCAAGGTGGGGGCCACACCCTCAGGGATGGAGGATTATGGCTGTATGGTGCAGGAGCCGGGGAGGGGGCTTGTACCCCACTGTCCCCCAGTGTGAGCGCCCCACATAGCCAAACCCCCATGTGCTGTCCCAGCCACTCTCCCTCCTGAGGGCTTCTGAGTGTCCCCCCCTTCCATCCCTCCCTGGAACCTGGGGCCTTGGCTGGCCCTGTCCGCTCTCCCTTGGATAGACTGAGCTCAGCTTCCCCCTCCCTCCCCTGCTTCCTCTGCCAGGCTGCGCCATGAGACCCTGGGGGCTCAGCCTAAAGCACAAGCCACCCTCCCCTCTCTCCTGCCCAGCAGGGGCCTCCTACTGTCTGGCTCCACACCACCCAAAATCCCCCTGGCCCTCAGGACTGAGCCCTGAGCGAGGCCGATGAGATTGGAAGCCATAGAGGGCCCAAGGCCACTCTCCTGAGGTCTGGCCTGGCGCCATCGCAGGCAGGGTCCAGGCAGTGGGGCTGCTTGAACTCAGAGGCAGCGCCTCTGAAGTGTGGAGGAGCTGACGGGCTCGTGGGTCCCCTGTCCTTCATCCTGATGAACACTGGCAGGGCACCTACCCTGTGTCAGGCTGGGTGCTGGGGGCAATGAAGGGAAGGACTTTGGGGTCTGGGGGGGTTCAGGTGCAACTGTCAGTGCAACAACGAGCCATACCTGGCCCTGCAGGGGCTTCCCAGCTGCTCACTTTAAAATTGCCTGAAGCCCAGCACGGCCTCTCCACCTCACCCGAGCTTGGTTTCCCCATATCATTTATAACGCTAGTAACACTCCATAGTTTCCTGTTTATTGTCTTCTCCCCACTAGAATGTCAGCTCCCCAGGGGCGTCGGGAATGGTACCTGGCACATGGTAGCGACCACGGGGGCAGGGCGGGGGGCCAGAGTTCCACTTAGGGAGTCCGATTTCCCCGAGGAGGGGACATTTGAATGGGACTCAACAGGTACATAGGAGCTAGCCAGCCCAGCTGGGAAGGTCTCGGTCTGTTCCTGTAGCCCTTCCTTTGACTCCTTTCCACCCACCCCTCACCTTTCCAGGTTATCACAGTTGGGGCCACCAATGCCCAGGACCAGCCAATGACCCTGGGGACCTTGGGCACCAACTTTGGCCGCTGTGTGGACCTCTTTGCCCCAGGAGAGGACATTATTGGTGCCTCCAGCGACTGCAGCACCTGCTTCATGTCACAGAGTGGGACATCACAGGCCGCTGCCCACGTGGCTGGTGAGTCACCACCCCACTGGCCATCCTGGCCACCACGATGCTAACAGTCCCTTGCGCAGGCAGGCAGGCAGAGCCCCGAGTGCCAGGCTGCGTGTTGGAGGACCACACATGAGGCTGACTGATGGGGCTGGGTTAGTCAGCTTCCCATCACTGTGACAAAACACCGGAGATAGCCAGGCATGGTGGTGCATGCCTGTAATCCCAGTACTTGGCAGGCTGAGATAGGAGGATCGCAGGTTCGCAGCCAGCCTCAGCAACTTAGTGAGGCTGTCAGCAACTTAGCGAAACCCCGTTTCAAAATAAAAATAAATAAATAAATAAATAAATAAATAAATAAATAAAGGACTGGGGTGTAGCTTAGAGGTAGAATGCCCCTGGGTTCATTTTCCTGCACCACAAAAAAACCAAATCAAACCAAAACAAACAATACCTGAGATAATCGACTTAAAGAAGGAAAGGTTTATTTCAGCTCACGGATTCAGAGTTCTCAGTCCACGGTTGGCCAGTTCCATTGTTTCTGGGCCTCAGGTGAAGCAGAACATCATGGCAGAAAGGCACAGCAGAGCAAAGCTGCTCAGCTTATGGTGGCTGTGAAGGAGAGAGATTGAGAGATTGAGATTGAGAGAGAGAAAGCTCCACCTGCCTGTATGTTCCACCACCTCCCAGTAGTCCATTTGACAACCAATGGATCAATCCTCTGGTGAGGTCAGAACCCTTATGGTCCAATCACTTCCCCAAAGCCCCACCTCTAGACACTGCTGCCCTGGGGACCAAGCCTTCAACACATGAGGCTTTTGGGACATTCGGGGGCAGGATGTCTTACTATCTGTCTTCCACTAAGCAAGGGATTGCAGGCAGCTTAACCTCTGAAAGAGCAGCATGGTGTGTTTGTGTGCATCTGGGTATGTGTACCCTAGCCGGAGCCCCAGGTTGAGAAGGAGAGCCAGGCTGCCGCATCTCTGACTACCCCCACCCTGCACACTCCCCAGGCATCGCAGTCATGATGCTGACGGCAGAGCCCCAGCTCACCCTGGCCGAGCTGAGGCAGAGACTGATCCACTTCTCTGCCAAAGATGTCATCAACAAGGCCTGGTTCCCTGAGGACCAGCGGGTCCTGACCCCCAACCTGGTGGCTGCACTACCCCCTAGCACCCATGGAGCAGGTGAGTGGGGTGGCAGGGTGGGCAGGGTCCAGCCTGGGGTGAGAGGCCTGAGTGCCCTTGACCATCTCTGCCCTCTCCCTGGTGTGCACAGGAGGATTGTGGTGCCTTAAACACAGACCTCGGGAATGGCTTCCCAGCATTGTTCCCACGTGCTTGTATGGAGAGAGTTCAGTGTGTTCTTTAAGCCCCCTCCTTCCCGTGGTCTAGCGTCCCCTAGTGGATGCCCCCGTCCTGCTCACCTAGGGCCTTGTTGCAGGTGGGCAGCTGCTCTGCAGGACTGTGTGGTCTGGGCACTCAGGACCTACACGGACAGCCACGGCTGTGGCCCACTGCGCCCCTGGTGAGGAGCTGCTGGGCTGCTCCAGTTTCTCCAGGAACGGGAAGCGGCGGGGCGAGCGCATCGAGGTGACCTGCACCCCTCTGTTTGTGTGTCCCCGCAGAAAGCAGGGCTCTTGCTTCCAGGCCCCCACCAGTCCAAGCCCCAGTGACCTCAGCAGGCCCACCCCTCCTCTGGCTCAGGTCCCCATCTGCCAGCTGGAAGAGCAGGCCGGAGCAGGGGTGGGGTGCTGCTGGAGAGCTACAAACAGAGCGCTTCTTGGGAGACCCTGAGGGACAGCCAATGCCTGCGTGGGTGCAGGAGGACAGGGCCAGTCAGGGTGTGGCTGCCCTGGGCTCAGCCGCCCCAGGGTCCTTTCACTCAAATGCTCCAGGCTCTGGGAGCTGAGAAATCTCAAACCTTCAAACACATTGATGCAGATGCTGTGGGGTGACACACAGATGTCTGGCCGCTGTGTTCGTGGGCAGGGCAGTGCCTGGCTGGGAGGGTGTGGCTGCCAGGTCCTTCCGGCCTGGGGGACCCGCAGCTTTGAGTGCTGGCTGGGAGGGCAAGTGGGTGGGGGCAGTAGACTGGCCCTTCTGCTGACATCTTAGATTCCCCTGTATCTCATTTTTTTTTTTTTTTTGTGGTACTGGGGACTGAACCTAGGGTCATTCTACCTCCAAGCTACACCCCAATCTTTTTAAAATTTGAAACATGGTCTTGTTAGGTTGCTGAGAATCTCATTAATTTGCTGAGGGTGGTCTTGAACCTGAGATCCTCCTGTCTTGGCCTTCCAAGTACGAGGATCATAAGCATATGCCACTGTGCCCAGCCTGTATTTTCATTTTGAAGCCACTCTCAGTGTCTGGAGTTATATATATATATATATATATATATATATATATATAACTTATATATATAACACAGAGTAGCCTGTGGGCAGAACAGTCTGCCTTGGGCAGGAGGGAGCTCCTGGTCCCCAGAGGAGCAGGAGGCGGGACCTTGATGAGGGTCCCTGCGGCTTGGATCAGGTGCTTGGTCCATGCCTTCGAGCCCGGGCATCCTGTTTCCTGAGCGCTTTCTGAAGCAGGCTCCTGCTTCTATCTCTGACTCCCAGGCCCGAGGGGGCAGGCGGGTCTGCCTGGCCCACAACGCATTTGGGGGTGAGGGTGTCTACGCTGTCGCCAGGTGCTGCCTGCTAGCCCAGGCCAACTGCAGCGTGCACACGGCTCCTCCGGCCAGGAACGGCATGGAGACCCATGTCCACTGCCACCAGCAGGGCCACGTCCTCACAGGTAGGAATCTGGGCCCTCTTGGGGTGAGGGATTCCATGTCTCCTGGACACTCAGCCCCCACTGGGCTTGGTCCCCACCAGCATGACCCGTCATACTCAGGAGCCCAAGTGCCTACTGCAAACCCCAGTTCTGCCACTTCCATGCTGTGTGATCCTGGGCAGGTGGCTCTGCCTCCCTCTGTCTCAGCTTCCTTTCACATAAGAGGGACAAAGATAGCTCATGCCTCGGTGGCTGCGCCGAGATGGGTGGCATCTGGAGCAAGGGCCCGGAACTCTGTGAACACGTCACCAGGGCAGTGGGGCAGGAGGCGCGGGGTAGAAGCAGCTCCGAGGCTGGGAATGAAAACAGGCAGGTCCGACTTCCGCTTGATTTCCATTCTGCTGCTCACTAGAGTTCCTTAACAGCTCTGTGCCTCAGTTTCCTCATCAGTAACATGGGGAGGATGGGGGCTAAGCCCTGTCCTGGTGCTGTACGACGTACGTTCTAGCTGTCATTATTATTGTCGTCCCCTTTGCTTTAAAGTCCATTCTCTGATGGGCCACTCTCAAACATGCCCAAGGTAGCAGGAGTCACAGCCGGGTACCTTGTATGGGGCCAAGGGGTGGTGGCCCTCCCGTGGGAGGAGGCTGAGATGTCTTGTTTGGACGAGCATCAGTGTCCTGGGGAGGCCTTGGAAGACAGCAGGGAGTATCTGCAGCACCTGGCTCAGGAGCGTGTACTGGGGAGCCACTGAGGGTCTAGGAACAGGAGGGTGCGGGGCTGGGGCCTGGCCTTGGAAGAGCAGGCTGGTGTGCGGGATGGACTTGCAGTGGAAAGAGGAACCCGGGCAGGTGGCTGCAGCCCTCGGCCAGGGCAGGGGCTCCACTGTGCTGCTGGCGGTTCTTCTGCACCGGGGTCCTGCTGGTGGGAACCCTCGTGGCCACTCACCCTCGGCTTTGGGAATGCCTGGCATGTCAGCCCGAGGGCATGTGCTGGTGTGAAGCGATTCGAGCCATGGACTCGCTGTCTATGGGGCACGTCCTAGAGTCCCAGAGTTTCAGGGGAATGGCAGCCTCGTCGTGCTGAGTGGCTTTCCCCAGGTCATGCAGCTAGGGCACAGAGAACTCCAGTGGCTGTGTACAGAGCACTCGCCGTGCACTGTGCAGGCTGCACACGAATGTCCCATTTCACCTCCCAGCATCCCTGTGAGTAGGTGCTGTTACTCTTACCATTTTTTTTTTTTTGCGGTACCGGGGATTGAACCCAGGGGCGTTTTACCTCCAAGCTACACCCCCGGCCCTATTTTTTATACTTTATTTTGAAACCAGGTCTCACGAAGTTGCGGAGGGCCTCACTAAGTACTCTCACCATTTTATAAACAGGAAAACTGAGGATGAGTGTGGCTGAGTAACCACTATTTGAGGTTTTGTAACCAGTGCGTGTGTCTGATCCCAAGCCCATGGAGGGAGTCCCCAGGTGCCCCATGCAGCCCCAGCTAGTGCCTGAATTTTTGCCTGGTGGCTGATGGGGAAGGGGCCAAGGCTGGGGTCCTATCTCTAGATGAAGAGGAAACCATGTTTTCTCTAAGCAACTAAGGCTCAGAGAGCTTGAACAGCTCGCCCAAGGTCACACACAGGTCAGTGGCAGAGTTGAGCTGGGAACCCGGGGGTCCTATTGCTCAGGCCAGCGTCTTTTTTCAACCCTGAGTTGTTTCTGGGTTTCTCCAGCCTCAGATACTAAAGAGATGGTGTCCAGTTTGGGACAGAAAGACAAAGGGTCCCCCAACATTCCATTGTCTGAGCTGGCCCTCCTCTGCCCCAGGCTGCAGCTCACACTGGGAGGCAGTGGACCTTGGCCCCCACAGGCCTGTGCTGAAGCCAGGAGGGCGGCCCGACCAGTGCGTGGGCCGCGAGGAGGCCAGTGTCCACGCTTCCTGCTGCCACGCCCCGGGCCTGGAGTGCAAAGTCAAGGAGCACGGGGTCCCACGCCCCACAGAGCAGGTGAAGAGGCGGGGTGGGGTGCCTGGGGTCCTGGGTGGGTATGTCTGTCCTGAAGTTACTGTGTTGGTGTTTATACCTCCAGTGTGTTGTCACATGTCAGGGTGGGGTGTGAGGGGTGGGTGCCGTGGGCATGCGTGTGTGTGTGTGTGTGTGTGTGTGTGTGTGTGTGTGTGTTGGGGTGCTGTTTTTACTCTTGTCTAGGTCAGTTGAGGTTTGCTCTCTGGGCCCCCTGCTCCGCTTTGAGGAGAATATGCATAAATATGGCATAAGGGAATGCACTGATCGATTATTCACTTAACAAATCTGCTGGGAGGTGGTTTGGGGCCAGAAGCCCCTGGCCTCTGAGGATGTGAAGGTGACTCAGTCACGACTCAGAGGAGGGGACACCCCTGCCAAGCGCTGAAGGTTGAGGGGCAAGGAAAGCCCTGATGGAGGGCCTGCAGCTGAGCGAGAGCTGGCCTTTGCAAGCCTAAGGTGGCCCGACCCACAGGACCCTGCGCCTTTCCTTCAGGAAGGCCCAGGAGCCAGGCCGCCCCAGGGGTCCACTCCCAGAGGAGCTCAGGTTCTAAAAGTGCAGGGAGATTGGGGTCTGGATGGTGCGTGGCTCGAGGACAGGGGTGCTGTCAGATCCTGTGCTTGGTGTGCACAGGTGCTCAGGGTACAGGTTCCAGGTGCTATTCCAGGTGCTGGGGAGAAAAACTGGATACATGCCCCTGCTTTCTCCCTTGGAGCGAACATTGTAACAGGAAGACAGTAAAGGAGTCAGTCAGAGCACCACCCACAAGATGCTGTGGAGAGAAACAAAGCGGGGAGGAGATGGGCAGGGGCCAGGAGCGGCCTCACTGAGACGTGGAGATGACAAGCCGGGAGGACGGCTCAGGGAACCCACTCCAGGCAGAGGGACAACCAGAGAACGGTGGGGGCGCGCTGGGGTGCCAGGAACATCCAGGAGGCCAGGGAGGTGGGAGTGGAGTTAGTAAGGAGGCATGGGACTCTAAGAGGGGACAGGGCCACGTCAGGTGGGGCCTGAGGCCACAGTCAGGCTTTGTTTTTTGCAGCGTGATCTGGGAGCCACCAGGGTGGTGGGGTGGGGTGGGTGATCTGTCCTGGCTGGGGACAGGCTCACTCTGGCCACTGAGCAGAGACTGCAGGGGACACAGCAGCAGTGGGGAGGCTGAAGGGCAGCTCCGGTCCAGGCCTGGGAGGTGGGCTGAGGCCTGCAGAGATGCAGTGGATGTGGGGTGTGAAGGAGGTGCTTGCGGATGTGCGGGATGGAGGGGGTGGAGGATGGCTGGGATGGGAAGGTGGTGGCAGGTGCCCCGGGGAAGGTGAGGGGTTTGGCATTGGTGTGTTGTGCTCCCGCTTGCCCCGGTGCCTTGGAAGACCGTGCCTGGAGCAGCGCCACACTGTGGGTGTTGGTCAGTGCCGGCCGATGTGCAGAGTGGCACTCTAGTTGGGCCCAGCATGAGAGGCATCTGCCTCGGTCCCCCAAGGGGCGCTTGAGGGGAAGAGACAGCTGGGTGGCGTGGGGCCGTGTAGGTTGTTGCTTACTTGTGCTTTTTTTCCCGGGCTCCGGCAGGTCACCGTGGCCTGTGAGGAGGGCTGGACCCTGACTGGCTGCAGTGCCCTCCCTGGGGCCTCCCGCATCCTGGGGGCCTATGCCGTGGACAACATGTGTGTGGTGAGGAGCCGCGATGACAACCAGCAAGGCAGGACCAGCGAGGAGGCCACAGTGGCCACTGCCATTTGCTGCCGGAGCCGGTCCCTGGAGCAGGCCCAGGAGCTCCAGTGACTGCCCCAGGCCTGGATGGGTGCCTGGGCAGGGGCCAGGGGCTGGGTGCCAAGGGGACGGGGATGGCCCTACCTGCCTGGCGCTGGCAGGGAGTGGGCTCCTTGTCTCACTCTGGACCCTCCTCTGCAGTGGAGGCCGGGAAACCCCTCCCTTATGGGTGGCCTGGGCCTGGAATCCCACCATTAAAGCAGGTCAGGCTATGCTCAGCCCTGCCGGAGGTTCTCAAAGTGTCAACACCTGGGCAGTGGCCTTCTGTTGTGCCCTTGGTTCTGGCCAGGCCTGCAGTCCTCAGGCCTCCGAGGAGGGAGGGAGGCCCTGGGGGGCTGGAAGTGGCCAAGTACCAGGCTGCGAAGTGCAGGTGAGGGGGTGGAGGGCTCTGATCAGTAGGGGGTATTTCCCACACCTCTGCGGTGGGGGTGGGGGTGGGGATGACAGCAGGCATCCTGGGTGACCATGGAGCCATGCCTCCATTCCTCCCTGCTGTCTTCACTCTGCTGTACCCCAGGCTTTGTCACTGTCTGGGCCACCCACAGCGAGCCTCCGCCTGGGCTGGCTTCAGTTGGCAGTAGAGGACCACGTGGTACATGCCCCATGTCACCAGACCCCTCTACTGCCCTGCACGGTGCACTAGCACCCTTACTTTATGGAAGAAGAAACTGAGGACCAGAGAGGTGTGCCTGCCACATTCAGCCCGGAAGTAAGGAGGTGCCAGGATACAAACCTAGGCTGCCCCAGCCTAGGCGCCCCATTTATAGGTAACAGTGAGGCTGGGCCATGGTCTCGAGAGCAGAGCCTTCGCCTCACCCTCTGGTTGCTGGTGGCCTTCTCCAGTGGCTGTCCTCGCCTGATCCCCTGTGGGCTGGGGGGCAGGCCCCTGCGAAGGGGGGAGCTGGTGACTGTCCCCTCCCTGAGCACAGTCCGTCCCCACCTAAGTAAGCAAACGCTCTTTTGGGTCTCTCCTATGATGCATTTTTATAGCAAGCTTTTCCACACCTGTTTTGCTTTTGTAATTTGATATTTATTCTGGGTTTTGTAGCATTTTTATTATGTGGTGACTTTTTAAAATAAAAGCAATGTTATGACTCTGGCCTGGCCTTCACTGCCTAGGACGTTGCCTTGCAAATACACAGCACTGGTAAATTTGCTGAAGGAGTAAACAGGTATTTGAGCTGAAATGTGAAATTCCTTGTGCCTGTCCTAGGACTGCGGTGGAATCCTCCTGTAGCTTCCCATGCAGTTGGCGTGCCCCAGCCTGGGGTCCTGCCCCTTACAGCATTAGTGATACTCTCTGCCGAGTTCGCTGTTGAGCCCTGAACCCCCACACCCTTCCCACCCTCCTCTCCCCCAGCAGTGGCCTGGTGCAGGGCTGCGCACACAGTGACGGTTCACAGAATCCCAGGCATAAGCACGCCAGGTCCTTCTGTAAGGAGTCAGCGCTTGCCCATGACTTGTGATTTGAGATGAAGCCTAGTCTCAGATCTCTTCCCAGTTTGCAAATCATAATTACCCTCTTCAGTGTGGGGCCTTCTGGTCTCTGCTGAGGTATCACTGTCTTAGAAAAGGTCTGCCTCTACACAGCCCATGTCAGAAATAAGGAAAGGATCTGCTGCAAAGGCAAAGTCCTCCCAAACTTGTTTCTGACAATTCAGTTGTCATATGTAGAAACAGATGCTAATGGCTTGAATGCCAGATCTGTACTCTGTCCTCCTGGTAGCCATGCTGCTGCGCAATTCAAAGCCACCTCCTCCCCTTCCCAGGATGGTGTGGGACCATCCGTCAGGTGGTTAGATACACACCCCCCAAACCTCGGGACATGAGAGGGAACAACTTGGTTCTTGCAGATGGTTGGCAGCTGGTCACCAGGAGCGGAGAGATTATCTAGACTAACACATGGGTGGGAACCCCTAAGCGATGTAGGACATGAGGAATGAGACAGACCAGACCAAGAAACCCAGCTTGACTGGATGTGATATGCTGAGGAGGAACTCCTCAGGAGAGCTGAAGCCGTGGGAGAAATGGCTGTGGGCATGAGCCCAAGTTCCGCATCCTCACCCAAGCTTTGCCAAGGAATCCCGAGATGAGATGAGCAAAAGGCCTGGAAGACCCAGAGCCCCTCATTGGAGTGGCCCTCAGTGCAGCGGATTAGAAGGAACCACAGCAGCGTTAGCATCAGGCCAGCCCTCGGTACCCCCACCCCATGGCCATATTGAGATTTGTGGAAAAATGTCAGGGAGACTCCAACTCTACATTTTTGAAAAATTTATTTTATACTCTTAGAAGCTAAGAACTCTGCCACGCATGAACCAAATTTAGAATTAAGATTCTTCCCTAGTTTATCTACTTCCTTTTGAAATTTTATAAACAAGATTTTGTACACAAGAGGTAGCAGAGGAAAATTCCAGTCTGCTTGTTCCAAGCTCAAAGGTACTGCACACACCTCGATGTTAGCAGGGAGGGTGGGGCAAGCCGGGCGAGTCTGATGGCTCAGTGCTCTAGGTCCTACGACTAACTCTAGCTGTCAGCCACCATGCGAGTCCACGGGAGGGTCCCGGGCAAGCTGCCCACTGGGATGCTCACCTGACGGTCCCAGGATGCCTTCAGGGGCAGGCCAAGCCATCCCAAGGTTGGCTTGGGCCGAGGGAGGTTCTTGAGAACGTATAGCATTGAGTCAATTGTGCAATTCCTGCTCGATTTGCAGACCATTGTGAAAGATTATAAAAACATCTTCATCCAAAAAATTGGCAGTAAAAATGACAACTCTTCCAAGGCAAGCCTGTCACAATTGTCACTTGTGGTACTACATTAAAAAAGTTCTCAGCAGGTTCGTTGACTGCAGCCGTTGGTAATGAAGTGGTCACTGGCAAAGTGGAATCGATGCTCATTGCAGCAACAACATAACAAAATGAACCAAAGACAGAGTGAGGTGCTGGGATCCTGACGCAGCTACACGAGGACAGCAGGTGCGGGGGGTGGAAGGCATTGTTTCCATAGGAAATAAGGGGACTAGAAGTGGCAATTTCACTCCTGAACTTGGGCTCCTGAGTGCAGTTGCCAGCGATGATATCCTACCATGCATCGCCAGCATTTCAATGCGTGTCCCACACGATCTTTTGAGGATGGGTGTGGACAGGTGAGGGCAGGGAAGGAAAACAGTAGGCCGTGGGGTATTCAGGTATTCAGAATCAGTTTTCGAATATCACATTCAAAATGCAAGAACACCAGAACATATAAGATTGCTGCTCACCTCTGCTTCTCTGAGGGCCCAGCTCTGCTCTTAATTGCTGGCCCTTCCATCTTCTGTATTTGACAAAACCCATACTAGCCTGTGGTAAGTTACAGAGTCACAAAGTGAAGCCTGACTGCTCAGGAACTTCCATGGTTGACAGTAAAATGAAAAGGGTATTCAAAGTGCCCAGCAGTGAAAACTGTCCGCCCAGTCACATGTCCCCACTGTAAAAGCAACCACAAGGCACTTTGGGGCTGGCTGCGCCTCTGACTTGGCAAATCTAATGGACAGTGGCAGCCCGGCACTTCCTAAGGCTCCCCTAGTCCCGTGCATGGTGAGTTGAAAGTAAGGCAGAATATGTAACTAAAGGCAAGACAGGGCTGAAAATGTGAGCAATTCAAAAGACAGAATGTACCAAATATGAAATGCAAAATGCCCTGCCCCAGAAGGGAGCTGGCGTCTAACCTGAAATGAGTGATGCTATGCTTGGGAAATACAACTCAATGGATAGGTATTCAATTGCTTTTTAGTTATTTTCAGGAAAATAAGTCTTAAACCTTGCCTTTTCACTACCGACTCATCATGATGAGGAGAAACAATCTCACATTCCATTTTCTGCATTAGAATTATGACGCAACTCACAAAGCAGTGTCTCCCAATGTGGATGCTTAACTCCACATACAACCAATATGAAGGGCATCAGTAATTATGTTTTAGGCAAAAGCAAATGATTGCAGATCACATGATTTAAGACTACAGTTTATTCAATATGTCTCCAAGCATTAAAAAGGTAATTTTACGAAGTCAAACTCAATAAAATTATATACTAAAGTGCTTCTTATTTTGCTGTTGTTAAAATTTGTTTTGGGAACAACTCATAACTTCTTTAGTGACTGATGTCAAAGAATGCACCCTGTACTTTTGGAGAACACAGCATTTTTTTTATTGCTCTTTTCAATCTTAATCATATCAGAAAATACCTTAAAGAGCTTAATAATTTCCCAATTTTTGATCTTAGTAATGTTTCATCAAGGTCCACGCTTTTGCCCAGGGCTCTCAACCAGACCCACTGGAAATTCTATACAAAGAGGGAGACATATTAAATACAAAGGTCTGTGTAAACTGAATTCTTTAACTACTATTTTACAATGAAAAAGAATTTTACCACATATCTTTACATCATTTTTAACCAGATGTTCCTATTCAATGTTACTGCAAGATTAAAAAGTTGCCCCCACATACCTAAAGGCAGCTTGCTTTTTTCTTAAAATATAAAAACCAAAGGAATTTCTTTTGTGGCATCATAGAGAAAACAACAGCTTTACTCTCACTCTTGCATGTTCATGTAAGAAAAGTCGGCCATCAGCTCTATTTCCTAAAATCTCCAAGAAATGTGGTCAGCGTATGGGCTGTGCCACGGGCAGCAGCCGGGTCCTTGGCCGCCACAGGCCCAGCCTTCTCGTGCCTAGGAAGGCTTCCCTTAAGAACCGCCCTCCAGAGTCACGGAGCTCCCCCAGGACAGTCTCCAGGCTCTGAGGGTTTCGAGGATGAGATTCTGGTTTCCAAAGGGCGCTGGGCATCCAGGCTTTGTCAAGTGCTGGGAACGCTCCTCTAAGGATCAACATCGTCAAGATCACTTCTTAACTCGCCTATCATCATGGGAGATTCCGAACCCTGTGAAAAAGAACAGGAAGTTAAAGTTTGGGAAGGAAGTTTTCTATACTGACTCCTTATTTGGGGCAATTTAAACATGTCCTCCTACAGCAACTTAATTCCATGTTTACTAAAGGGTAAACACACAGTGGTAGCTACAATGGCTTCTACTTGACAACTCATGATCATGCAAGATGCTTTCATTTCTGTGATCTCATTTGGTCACTGAAACAGCCCTTGACTTGCCTAATGCCACAATTCTCCATAGCCACCAGGCAGGCTCTAATCACAATTCCTAGTGAGCAATGGGGCAAAGAGAGGGACTGGCTGTCACTGACACCCAGGCATGGCACCCGGCAGATACATTCTGGGTCATTCCTGGGTCTGTGTTATGACTCTGTCACCAAATGTGTGGCTTTTGCTTTATACACAAATAGTTGTGACGATCCATCATGCGCCTTGAGACTGATCTAGCTGGAGATGGGGAGGAGAAGGGACAATATCCTTGTGGAAGTGACACTCATGTTGAGTAGGAGGTTAGACAGGATAGTGGGAGGGGCTTGAGGTGAAAAGAACAAAACATATTTGATAGACAAAAATTTAGAGACTGTCAGAGGGAAAGGTATGCGGGGCCAAATCAAGCAGCACTACGTGGAGGATTCTAGCCTTCAGCAGCAAAGGAAAGCCACTGAAAGGTTTTAGCAAGAGAACTAGAAGCAAGAATGGAGGCAGGGATTCTAATAGAGGTCCAGAGACTAAGGTGCCTAGGACAGACCAAGAGATGGGCAAGTGCTGTTTAAAAGGTCCGCCCGCTGGGCATGGTGGTAAACGCTTGTAATCCCAGTATTTGGGAAGCTGAGACAGGAGGATCACAGGTTCGTGGTCAGCCTCAGCTACTTAGTGAGGCCCTCCGCAACTTAGTGAGACCCTGTTTCAAAATAAAATAAAAATAGGGCTGGGGATGTAGCTCAGAGGTAGAATGCCTCTGGGTTCAATCCCTAGTACTGAAAAAAAAAAAAAAGAAGGTCCTTGGACTGCCTTGTGCCTGGGAGCTGGAGGACACCTAGTACGCCCAGGTGTGCTGTGTTTGCGATGAGAAATCTGATGGAGCGCCAGCTTCGGTGGGGCGGTGAGGAGGGGCTGGGATGTTGAGTTTGAGGTGTCTTTGAGGCAAAGCAAGTGGAGATTCAGGAACAACAGCTACATGTTCATGTCTGGAGCTCAGAAGCACCGTGGTGGTGGTGTGGAGGAGAGCACTGAGCGGAGGACAGTAGGACATAGATGGAGACCTGCGGGACATCTGGGGGCCTGGTAGAGGCGGAACTGGGAAGGAGTTGGAGAAAGAACAGCCAGAGGGATGGAGGAAATCTAGGAGAGTGAGGTGCCATGGAAGGTGCAGAGGAGACTGTTTCAAGAAGGGAGGAGTGGCCAGTAGTGCCAGATGCGGCTGGACGAGCCACTACGATGACTGGGAAACACGGGCCGCCTGCCGCCGACCGTGGAGTGAGGAGGGAGGGAGTCAGACTGGATGAGGCTGAAGAGTAAGAGATAAGGAAATGGGGACAGGTAAGTTTAGATAATTCTTTGGAAAAGCTTGACTCTGAAGAAGAAAGAGGGTGAAGAAAGGAGGAAGAGAGGGTTTTTTTTTTAAAAAAGAGGACAGGAAGGAATTGTGTTGAAACACTGCTAGAAAGAGCAACAGTGAGGGAGAATTCAAGATGGTATGGGGATGGGTCACAGAAGAGACCCCATCACAAAAGGTCACACACTAGCAGAGATGTAATGAAGAATCAACGTTCACACTTAGTTCAGTATTTTGCATGTAGGTGTTTGATAAACATTTTTTTCTCTAGTGATGAATAACGAACATGTTTTTGTTTAAAATATAAGCTCAGAGGGCCTGGGGTACAGCTCAGTGGTAGAGCACTTGTCTAGCACATGCAAGGTCTGGGTTTGATTCCCAGCACTGAAAATCAAGAACAACAACAAAGTCTTAATCATTCTCTGAGTCTCCTGGCAAGTAGGTATACTTCAGTAGCATGGGGCCTTTCAAGGGTCTATGGTTCTAGGAAGCTGGTGAAAACAAAAGAGAGATTTTTAGCAACCTGGCAGGATGAAGGGAACAAGCTAGAACAGTATGCGTGGGGCCTGGCCTCATCGGGATCATGTCCAGGTTGACTGGTGTGGCCGGCCAGACACCCCAAAGCTTTGCACCCATTTCGTACCGCCGTACTGAGCAGCTTTGCAGGCCCACTCTCAGTGAGTTGTGAGCTGAGAGCACTAGAGTGCAGAGCTGGCCTTTCTTTATTTTTTTTGAGGTACTGGGGATGGAACCCAGGGGTATTCTACCTCCGAGCTACACCACCAGCCCTATTTTTTATCCTTTTATTTTGAAACAGGGTCTCACTAAGTTGCGAAGGGCCTCACTAAGTAGCTGAGGCTGGCCGTGAACCCGGATCCTCTGGTCTCAGCCTCCCAAGTACTGAGATTACAAGCGTGCGCCACCATGCCTGGCTAGCCTTTCTTTAGACACGCACTCCAGAGGAACATCTTTGCTTCTGTGACTATGCAGATTCGTTTTAGAAAGATTATTCACAGGCACTGCCCTTTCAGCCAAGGGCAGGTCCCCCTTACCTGCTGTAAGTGCCTCTCTCCGTTCTCATTGGCAGGACTGCTCTCCGACCCATTACTGCTTCCTGATTGCTCTTTTTCATTCAACAAAGCTGTGGCATATGCTAATGTGTCCTGCAGGAGATTTAAACACAGGCAGAAAGTCAGTTTCCACATCAGCCACCATCCTTCACTGATCTTTGGCAGCACTGGTGGCCTGGTTCACTGTGGCCACAACACCCATCAACTTCTGTGCCCTGCTGGGACCAGACGGACCAACCCGCAGCACTTTCCTTCTAGGTGAATGATTAGCATGGATTTGCTAAGTGTACACCCATCCCGTCTTTGCAAAGAAATCCAACTGCTGCTTCTGCTTGTTCTTGTTTCTACCCCACATCTATGGGTTGTAGTTTCTGATAACCCTGCATGAGGAATTTCAAAACACACCAGAACAGAGAAGCCCTCACCTGAGCTGAGATGGTTCGCTGAAAGGTTTTTCCAGTTGATGTTTCATTAGAGACATTACTCTGTGGTGTCCAATAATGTTCCGACATCTGGATGAAAGGTCGAGCAAGCCGTCAAAGGTGGAAAATAAGCCCCGTGAGTCCACAGTTTCTACCATCAGATATCAGAGTCAAACAGCATGGGATCTAAGACTACCCAGACCTTGTGGAGATCATGGAGGGCTTCCTTCTGCCCTCACAGCCTCAGGAAGATTCCACTTCTTTTTTTTTTTTTTTTGCGGTACTGGGGATTGAACCCAGGGGCATTCTACCTCCGAGTTACACCCCCAGCCCTATTTTTTATTCTTTATTTTGAAACAGGGTCTCACTAAGCTGCGCAGGGCCTCACGAAGTAGCTGAGGCTGGCCGCGAACTCAGATCCTCTGGTCTCAGCCTCCCAAGTACTGAGATTACAAACATGCACCACCATGCCTGGCTGGAAGATACCACTTCTTACAGCACCATTCCTACCATTTCACCTACAAAAATACATGTTCAGTAGTCCCCCCTTATCCACAGCTTGTTTCCCTTGGCTTTAGTTACCTATGCTCAACCGCAGTCCAAATATATTGAAAATAAACAATTCCAGACATAAACAATTCCTAAATTTTAAACTGTGTCCAAGTCTGAGTGTCCCACCTTTTCTTGTCCAAGATGTAAATCACTCAATTTTCCAGCAATATATCTATGTGACATACGCTACCCGCCTGGCCGTGTCATGGCTCAGTGATCTTCATCACTGACAATGTCAGATCAGCAACAGCCTATGCCGTCGTGCTACTTCATGACGCCTACGTTGTTCATCCCCCTGCACCTTGTCACGTTAGGCACTGCATCATTTCACGTCACCACAAGGGTGAGTGTAGTACAGTAAGGTACTCTGAGAAAGAGACCTCATTCACACAACTTTTATTATAGTGTACATCATAACTGTTCTAAAACAGTCTCCATAGTGTTCAAAACTGTCTCTGGTTCCAGGCATCCACCGGGGGGGTCTTGAACACACCCTGAATAAGGAGGGACTACTGTGTTAAGACACAAATTTAATACATACAAGTAGGTATTGACTGTACTGAAGAAATGTTTCAAGTCTGAAAATGCTTTGAGGTCAGTTTATGAATTAGGTTTAGATTTTTTCCTGGTAAAATGTGCTATTATTGAATCCTAGGTTATAACTAAAGAAGTTCAGAATGAATTACCTTCTTCTGAAGCCACTGCACAGCCCAGCTCCAGTGATGGGAATTCTCCTTAAAGTATTCTTTAGCAGCAGGACACCTGGTGATTGAGGAGCTTTTGATTAGCCAAATGCTTTCTTTGTAAATATTCTTATTTAATCTACAGCACAGTATGTTTTATTTTGAAACATAAATACTACTTACATTAAAAATTCAGTTGTCTATCTTTATTGATACCTTCAGAGGCCAGGCAAAAGCCTTTCCCACTTGGACAGAACGTGCACAGAAGGTGCCAAGAGCCCTATTCAAGGAAATTATTCCCTGATTCGGATTGCCTAGGTACCTCCAGAGTGATAACTGACCTACGTTTATATGTCAAGTCACCCCAGTAGGTGGCAAAAACCTGGGAGTTAAATATTTCCTCCATTCTTCTTGGAGACCCCAGACTTCTCGTAAGGTTGAAAGAGCCAATCAGACTTTAAAATGTACCTTAGGCAAGCTCTGTCAAGACACTTCACTACCCTGGCTAGAGCTCCTCCCTATTGCTCTTCTCAGACTCTGAGTTGATCCAAACTCCCGTCTCCAGCTTAGCCCTTTCAAAGTATTACATGACGAGCCATTCTTCTACACTGACCTTATGCTTGATACAGAAAGACCTGGCCTAATCAATATGTAACTTCTCTATGTCAGTTCCAACAGGCAATATGTGCCTATGACAAGAAGCAGGAGATAAAAGAAGCCCAGTAACATCTCTTTAAGAGGGCCAAGCCCTCATTAAGACTTGGAAGGATAAATCTCCAGGATCCTAATTACCCCCTTCTTGGAGGGCCCCCCTTTTCTGTTCTTTTCTCTATTCCAAAAGCAAAAAAGGTGCCCAGGATCCCTAGCTGGATCCATCATACATGAGTTAAGCCTTGCCCACACAAGAAAAATCTTAAACTTCAAGATCAAGCCAAACCTGTGTGGAGCCCATAGATGATTTAAGGTTCCCTTTTAAAAAGGAACAGATAATTACCCTTAAGTTCCAAGTTCTGGCTGCTTTGCTCAAGAACTAGGTCATTTCCCCTGCTGGAGGTCACTTTACTTCTGGCTAAGCTAACCAATCAGGCAACACAATTTAGGCCCAGGGCTGATTTTCTTAAAGGAAACTTGGTCTTAGTTTTCCTGATTTTGCCCCTCAGGGCCTCTTTTGTCTTATCGCTCCTTCTCTTTTTCCTTGGCTCTGGTCTCCTAAACTTGCTAATGAAATTTGTTTCCTCTCAGCTCCAGGCTATCAAACTCCAAATGAGACTTGGGCCAAAGAACCCCCCCCCTCCCCGCAATGAAGCCAATCATTCTGAGGACCTGTGGATTGACCTGCCCTCAGGAACATGTCTATTCCCCACAGGCCCTGCCCTGACAGAGAGTAAGAGCAAGAGGTCCTGGTGTGTCTACATCCCCGTTCAGCTTGAAGATTATAGAGATGGGATATCGCCCCCATCCCTAAGTTATTTCAGGACCTCTACATCTTGAGGGGGAGTGTTAGATAGTTAGATTAGAGATGACCAGGGCAGGGGAAGGAATGGGACAAAGGACAGAGCCGGCCTTCGTGAGAAGAGATAAGGAGATGCACTGCCCCACTGCACCTGCCATTTCAGACGCTCTCTCTGCCCCCAGGGTCTCGCTTAGGCACTGGGGCCCAGTTCCAACATGGTGGAACAGTGCAGGCATACTAAGCTGTGCTGTGAAAAGAGCTTCCTTCCCCAAAAGCATGTACACGAGGAAGAAGGTTTCCAGCGTAAATAAACCCCACCATGCGAAGAACCTGCCGCTGTTTTCTGCTTATGGAAATGGACCGTTTCAGATTCCTTCTCTGGAACGTACTCCTTTATCACAGCCTTCTCTTAAACTGAGCCTCCACTTCCCTAAATAAACCACCTATAGTCCCCTAAAAAAGTTCAGCTGTCTTGGTATTAAAGTTTTATCTGTTTGGTTTGGGGAGGAACCCCCTCACACGTTCACGCTTAGAAAGGCAGTAAGAAGCACGCGCAGTGCCCATTCTCTCACCAACTTGGTTCTATCAAAATTCAAAGTTGGAAAACAAAAAGTAAACAAAACCAAATCCCACAACAGATTTAGTAAATGACCTCTTGATATAATCAAATTGGTTTTTTAATTTTTGTGCTTTGAATGAGATTAGGGGAAAATAATTTTATTTATTTATTTGCGGTACTGGGGATTGAACCCAGGGGCATTCTACCTCTGGGCTACACCCTCAGCCTTATTTTTTATTATTTATTTTGAAACAGGGTCTCACTAAGTAGCTGAGGCTGGCCGTGAACCCGGATCCTCCAGTCTCATCCTCCCAAGTACTGGGATTACAAGCGTGCACCACCACACCCGGCTTGGGTGCCCAACTTTTCATATTTCTTTGTCTGGAAAGCTTTCCTTCATATCTAAAGACAGCACTGAAGGTGATGTTGTCACTAATGTGTGTATAAATAGACGCATGGAAGCTGGGCATGGTGGCGCACGCTTGTGATCCCGGTACTTGGGAGGCTGAGACAGGAGGATTGCAGGTTCAAAGCCAGCCTCAGCAACTTAGTGAGGCTCTCAGCAACCTAGTGAGACCCTGTTTCCAAATAAGAAATAAAATTGGGCTGGGGGTATAGCTTGGAGGTAGAATGCCTCTGGGTTCAATCCCCAGTACCAAAAAAAAAAAAAAAAAAAAAAAAAAAAAAAGTGTGAAGGATGCAGAAGTACACACAGAACACTGATAACTGACTAAGCATCTGCTGGCATGACACATACCAGGTGGCCCCACTAATACTTGGAAATGTCACTCTTGGTATGCTATCAATATCAAGTCTAATGGATGAACCCATAATTATGATAGGATAATGTCCGTCTGTGTCCACAATAAGATGTCACCTGGAAAATACAGGCTTGCGCTTTATTTCAACCTGGTTCTACTTTATCTGTTTAGGAAGCTCAGATGTAGCAGATTAAGCACAGGGGATTTCTCATTTTTATTGTGTTGCAAGTACAAGGATGGCAATCCCTATGCCTAAGAACCAAGAGCAAAAGAAATTAAGCAATAAAAAAGTCTTGGTGCAAACTCAGTGAGGGCAATGTAGTCACTCAACAACCTTGGCTCATCCCACAATTTAGGGGAGTTAAACTAGCACAACACTAAAGTTCCTTCTAACATTAAGAACGTTGCTCTCTTAATAAGGTAAGAGAAGGAAATAAAAGGAGTACAAATAGGAAAAGAGGAACTGAAACTATCTCTATTTGCAGATGACATGATATTATATTTAGAAGATCCAACAAACTCAACCAAAAGGCTCATAGAACTGATCAACAAATTCAGCAAAGTGTCTGGATACAAAATCAATCTTAAAAAATCAGAAGCTTTTCTGTATGCCAACCATAAATTCACTGAAAAAGAAATCCAGAAGACATTTCCACTTATAATATCCCCCAAAACAGTAAAATACTTGGGAATAAACCTAACCAAGGAGGTAAAAGACCTCTACAAGGAAAATTATAAAACATTGAAAAAAGAAATTGAAGATCTTAGAAGATGGAAAGATCTCCCATGCTCTTGGGTAGGCAGAATAAATATCATCAAAAAGGCCATTCTTCCAAAAGTGCTCTACAGATTCAATGCAATACCCATTAAATTACCAAAGTCATTCTTCACTGACACAGAAAAATCTGTCCTTACACTAAAGGGACTCCAATGACAACAGAGAACCCTCAGTAGTACAAGAGAAGGGGTACAAGGGAAGGGGAAGGGCAAGAAAGAAGTAAATCTATGGAATTACTATCATAAACAATGTGTACATATGAGATTATACCAACATCATTCTCAGTGCTACATGTGGGGGGGAAGAGGGGGAGAGGGACACTAAGAGCTGTGTGCATGTATGTTAACACCAAACAGATACTAATTGTGATGTGAGACTACAATGCACCAATAAAAACATATTAACATATTAAGAAAAACCTGTCCTTAAATTCATTTGGAACAACAAAAAACCCAGAGTAGCCAACGTAGTTCTCAGCAATAAGAACCATGCAGGAGGCATCACAATACTTGACTTCAAACTATACTACAAAGCCATAGTAATAAAAACAGCATGGTATTGGCACAAAAGCAGACACATAGACCAATGGAGCAGAATAGAAGACTCCAAAACAAATCCACACACCTACAGCCAATTGATTTTTGACAAAGGGGCTAAAAACATCCACTAGAAAAAATATAGCCTCTTCAACAAATGGTGCTGGCAAAACTGGCTAACCATATGCAGAAAAATAGAAATAAACCCCACTTTCACTTGACTCTTGTACAAGAGTCAATTCAAGATGGATCAAAGACCTAGAAATCAGACCAGAGACCTTGTGGCTACTTGAAGAGGGCATAGGTCCAACACTTCAATACATAGGCACGGGTAAAGACTTCCTCAACAATACCCCAAAGGCACAGGAAATTAAAATGAGGATCAATACGTGGGATTGCATTAAACTGAAGAGCTTTTGTGCAGCAAAGGAAACAATCAAGAACCTCAACAGAAAGCCGACAGAATGGGAGAAGATCTTTGCCAGCTACTCCTCTGATAGAGGACTAATATCTAGAATATACAGAGAACTTAAAAAAATCACCACTAGCCGGGCGTGGTGGCGCATGCTTGTAATCCTAGTACTTGGGAGGTGGAGACCGGAGGATCCAGGTTGGCCTCAGCTACTTAGTGAGGCCCTCCGCAACTTCGTGAGACCTGGTTTCAAAATAAAGTATAAAAAATAGGGCCGGGGGTGTAGCTCGGAGGTAGAACGCCTCTGGGTTCAATCCCCAGTACAGCAAAAAAACAAAAACAAAAACAAAAAACCCACTAAAAAAAATAAATAACCCAATCAAAAAATGGGCAAGTGAACTAAATAGACACTTCACAGAAGAAGAAACACAAATGGCCAATAAATGTATGAAAAAATGTTCAACATCATTAGCAATCTGAGAGATGCAAATCAAAACTACCCTGAGATTTCACCTAACCCCAATTAGAATGGCAATCATTAAAAACACAAATAAACAACAAATGCTGGCGAGGATGTGGAGAAGTAGGAACTCTAATACACTGTTGGTGGGATTGCAAATTAGTGCAACCACTTTGGAAAACAATGTGGAGGATCCTCAGAAGAATGGGAATGAACCTACCATATGAC